>OY294021.1:4867503-5155105 GCA_958510785.1 Exephanes ischioxanthus
CTTTCGTTCAGAAACAAAATATATAGTTATTTCCACTATACGGAATAATTTCCTGGGGGAACGTTTATACATGTAGTTTCCTTTGAAAGATATTTAATTCGTTAAATTAAAATTATATTTTCTATTGTCATTTGTGATTATCTTCCAAACTGCAAAATATAGACGTTCCATCAGGTCATTATATTTTACATATTGTGTCTTGCGCCCGGTCCATTAAATTCCATCGGTTTCTGCAAGAATCCAGCACGGGCGTGAGCGCGCACTCGCCGATTAAATTTCTTTCGCTTAGAAAAAAAAAATATATAGTTATTTCCATTAAATACCGAATATTTCCTTTCCTTTCCTTAGAAATATATTTAATTCGTTAAACGAGAATTATATTTTCTATTATCATTTGTGATTATCGTCCTAACTATTAAATATAGACGTTCCATCAGAGGATCAATTTAACATGTTGTTTCTTGCTCCTGGTTCATTAAATTCCATCGGTTTCCTTCGGAATCCAGCATGGGCTTGCGCGCGCATCCGCCAATCAAATTTCTTTCGTTCAGAAACAAAATATATAGTTATTTCCACTATACGGAATAATTTCCTGGGGGAACGTTTATACATGTAATTTCCTTTGAAAGATATTTAATTCGTTAAATTAGAATTATATTTTCCATTGTCATTTGTGATTATCTTCCAAACTGCAAAATATAGACGTTCCATCAGGTGATTATATTTTACATATTGTGTCTTGCTCCCGGTCCATTAAATTCCATCGGTTTCTGCAAGAATCCAGCACGGGCGTGAGCGCGCACTCGCCGATTAAATTTCTTTCGCTTAGAAAAAAAATATATATAGTTATTACCATTAAATACCGAATATTTCCTTTCCTTTCCTTAGAAATATATTTAATTCGTTAAACGAGAATTATATTTTCTATTATCATTTGTGATTATCGTCCTAACTATAAAATATAGACGTTCCATCAGGATTATATTTTACCGTAGAAAGTGACAATGGTCACTCTAACTATGTAATCTCTTCGAAGTGCAAAGTGTTCAGGCCTGGAGTCCGGACTCCGGGGACCAAAAGCTCCAGTGGATAAGTGAAACGTTTCGACGCGACGTGAGTTCTCGGCATGCCGGCGAGATAACGAACGTCCATAGTAGTTTTCGGGTCTCTCGCGGCGAATCCCGGCAGGCCTCCGCGTGGAAAAGCGACAACCGGGCGGCCGGGCTCGGGCCGGAGCCCTGACGAGGGTTCCCACCCCCCCGTCAATTCAATTTGCAAAACACCTCGACCCTTTCACCTGGCCACCACGCACAGTGTGTTCGCCAACATTGAAATCCCGTGTGCATCAAATTAGTCCCGAGCCTCGTGTGGACGCGGACTGAAAAGGGGACACACAAACCGGGACCAGATAAACGCCGTTTGCCGTTTAAATTATCTCGGAGACCTTGAGTGAGCTCTCCCGCGGTCGGATCAAAGGTCGAGACTCCCGTCGTCCGAGTCTCGTCGCTCTGCGGTTTACCTACGATAAACCAGTTCGTCCCTGCCTTCGTACTCGTCGCTCAGACCATTTGGTTGGATAACTTTGAACCTCGTTCGGAAAGCCTGCCTCCAATGGCCGTTTCACGGACGAAAGTTCGAGTGCCCGGAGCTCAGAGCTCACAGGAAGTTCCCCAAGTGGACTTCGCCCGTCGCGAATAAACTGTACCGGCAAGGTCGCAGAGCTTCGCTTCCTCTTTGGAAGCTCCGACGCTCGATGGCCGGGGAGGACGGTGCGAAAAGGAGAGGCTTAAAAATAAAAGTCGCTGGGACGAGACCGGAGCTATATTTTGACCGCCAACGAAAAAAAAAAAAAAAAAAAAAAACGAACGGAAGAAAAAATATTATTAAGGTAGTCCTAGCGGACAGCCTGAGCCCACATGAGGTCAGAGAGAATTGAGAGAGAATTGCGAACACTTCTCGATGGGATAAAAATTCGAAAAAAATCAAGCATATGGAAGGTGCTGAAAATATTGATTCTACATAATAATAACTCCAAAATATTATTGACAAATGCATACAAAAAAAAATTGTTCAACAAATTTCCCGGCAACTTAACTTTTTGTTCATATAAAAACAATTTGTTAATCTTTTTGAATACGTATGAATTTTTTCAGAATTTTATCTAATTTTTGAAAATCACGTTTTTTTATTAACTAAAAACGCAATTTTCAAAAATTAGACAAAATTCTGAAAAAATTCATACGTATTCAAAAAAATTAACTTATTGTTTTTATATGAACAAAAAGTTAAGTTGCCGGAAGATTTGTTGAACAATTTTTTTTTCATTCATTTGTTAATAACATTTTGGAATTATTATTATGCAAAATCAATCTTTTCAGTACCTTCCATATGGTTGATTTTGTTCAGATTTTTATCTCATCGCGAAGTATCCGCAATTCCACTCTCAATTCGCTCTGAACTCACGTGGGCTCAGGCTGTCCGCAAGGACTACCTTAAAAAATGAGCATCCAAGAAAAGTTGCCGGTCGGGCAGAAAGGAGATCTTTGGACAACTTTATGCCCTTTATGCGAATTATGTTCCAATGCACTCTAGTGTTCCAATGAATTTCGGAAAATGTCGGTTCATTTTTCTCTCATCTTTCGTATCTCTTTTTCTCACACCTTTGTAAGTTTTTTGTGCAATCTTTCAATCGTTATGTATTTGTAATTCAGCATGCGTCGTTTTAGGAATTCTGTTAAAAAAAATGTAAATTTCATGCACCGGAATGGGAGTTTTTATGCAAAAACTGGTGCACTTAAATTTAATGTGTTGCGTACGAATTTTCGCGAATTTCGAGTCCCTCGAAACTTCCCGGGAATCAGTGAGCTCTCTTCGGCTGACTCGCTTTCCCAAGAGTCGAGCGGCGAGTCGCGCTGGGCATCCGGGGTGCACTCAGAAAAAAGTTTATTCCAATCAAAGAAAATTTATTAGGTACGAAGAAAAATGTTTATTTGGTTCATAACCTAATAGAGCATTTATTAAATTGTAATATATTTATTTGTTTGATAGTCTTATTCTTTTTATTGACGTGTTCACGACTCTATAATGTGCGTTGCCGGATAATAGCCGTGTTTTGTCTTGGTGCCAAATATATAATTTCTTTGGCGCGAATGAATATCTATTCAAAATCGTATTTTCAATGATTCGACTTCTTTGTATTGGTATTGGTATTGGTATTGTTTATTGGGTACAGCAATAGAAATATACATAAAACAATTTAAATAAAATAATGTTCATATAAAGCCTTATATAAATAATAAACATCGATACATTTCTACACACTGCTCAATAACCCAACTTCGAATTGCAAAAGCGCATTAGCACTTGTCCGCAACTCTATCTACTATCTAATACCTTATCCTAAAGCTTATCTAGCACACTTTTTTGTGTGCGGGCGCTGTATTTCAAATCATTTGCCACCTAAAACTGTTTTATACAAAAGATGTTTTTGTTTCTCTCAGTTGAAAACACTTAACAACAGTTCAGTTGGAATATTTGCAACAGCCTCTTCTATACTTTTTTTAAATTTATTAGGAGGTGCGGTTAATATTAGTTGACGATAGAGAGGTGTGAGACAGTTTGCTACTCTCGGTCCAATATAATTATAGCATTTTCTGCCAATATTCTTTGCATACCAGGGGACTATTATTTTATTGCACGTGCTACTTCTCGTACTTCTAGTATCCTGCGGAACATTTACAGTTTTTAGCTCATCGTTTTTCGCACATTGATTTAATACTATGACACAGTATTTTTGTCTAATGTTTAACACCATTGCATCCTTATACAATTGGATTGTTGAGTCGTTTGTGTCGAATAAACATTTATTTTGCAGTACAAATCAATAAATAGTCACTTCGAATAATTTTTTTTACCGAAAGTAAAGAAAAGCCGTTATTTGAATCTAATAAAGATTTTTTTAAGGCAACGAAACATTTCTTTTATCTTAATAAACGTCATTCGAAGATCGAAATTTATTTGATTTGAATAAATCTTTTTTCTGTGTGTGTCGTCCGACACCGAAACTCCCGGAAATCGCTAAGCACAAAATGACCCCAGGAAATGCAATAAACTAAAATCCGGGACGCGTTCAGGACTTGGAAATTCCTGCACACGCCGTGAAGTCTGCGCCCCGCAAGTGCTGAGTCAACCCGCAACCGATGTCACTCCTCGATCCGCCGCGGCTTTGGAAACCCCCGGGCGATCGAGGAAAGCCGGTCTCCTGACGATAACGATCCAAGATAATCGGATAGGAGTGTTTCTAAAGTTCTTAGCTCGCGCAGGTCAAGTAAATCTCCGAGGTGTAACATGCGATTTAGCTTCCAAGGTAGAACGCAAAAAGATCTCGGTAGACACTTCGTGAGTGTGTTCCGTAGCGGCGAAACATCGCATTGTGCTCTATATTAAACAGAATAATTATTCCGTGTACATATGAAACACTTTATAGTGACAAATAGTGAACTCGACGATCCATATTCGGGAACGGTGCCATATCATTTTGTCGAAACTACAATTGACCGAATCGTCGTATGGCCGAAAATCATGGGTCCGAACGCATTTCATCCGAATAATCAAACTTCCGAATCTTAATTTTTCCGAATCGTCAAATTTCCGAAACTTTATTATTCAGAATCTTCATTTCAGCAATCGTTACTCTTCGGCAATAGTATTTAGCCGAACGTTTATGCCTTCGAATCGTCGTATGGCCGAAAATCATGGGTCCGAACGCATTTCATCCGAATAATCAAACTTCCGAATCTTAATTTTTCCGAATCGTCAAATTTCCGAAACTTTATTATTCCGAATCTTCATTTCAGCAATCGTTACTCTTCGGCAATAGTATTTAGCCGAACGTTTATGCCTTCGAATCGTTGAATGGCCGAAAATCATGGGTCCGAACGCATTTCATCCGAATAATCAAACTTCCGAATCTTAATTTTTCCGAATCGTCAAATTTCCGAAACTTTATTATTCCGAATCTTCATTTCGGCAAACGTTACTCTTCGGCAATAGTATTTAGCCGAACGTTTATGCCTTCGAATCGTCGTATGGCCGAAAATCATGGGTCCGAACGCATTTCATCCGAATAATCAAACTTCCGAATCTTAATTTTTCCGAATCGTCAAATTTCCGAAACTGTATTATTCCGAATCTTCATTTCAGCAAACGTTACTCTTCGGCAATAGTATTTAGCCGAACGTTTATGCCTTCGAATCGTCGTATGGCCGAAAATCATGGGTCCGAACGCATTTCATCCGAATAATCAAACTTCCGAATCTTAATTTTTCCGAATCGTCAAATTTCCGAAACTGTATTATTCCGAATCTCCATTTCAGCAAACGTTACTCTTCGGCAATAGTATTTAGCCGAACGTTTATGCCTTCGAATCGTCGTATGGCCGAAAATCATGGGTCCGAACGCATTTCATCCGAATAATCAAACTTCCGAATCTTAATTTTTCCGAATCGTCAAATTTCCGAAACTTTATTGTTCCGAATCTTCATTTCAGCAAACGTTACTCTTCGGCAATAGTATTTAGCCGAACGTTTATGCCTTCGAATCGTCGTATGGCCGAAAATCATGGGTCCGAACGCATTTCATCCGAATAATCAACCTTCCGAATCTTAATTTTTCCGAATCGTCAAATTTCCGAAACTTTATTATTCCGAATCTTCATTTCAGCAATCGTTACTCTTCGGCAATAGTATTTAGCCAAACGTTTATGCCTTCGAATCGTCGTATGGCCGAAAATCATGGGTCCGAACGCATTTCATCCGAATAATCAAACTTCCGAATCTTAATTTTTCCGAATCGTCAAATTTCCGAAACTTTATTATTCCGAATCTTCATTTCAGCAAACGTTACTCTTCGGAAGTAGTATTTAGCCGAACGTTTATGCCTTCGAATCGTCATTTGACCGAGCGTCATTATTCCGAATATTAATTTCACCGAACTTCATTTCCCCGAATCGTCAAATTTCCACAATTTTTTAATAATGATTATTTTAATCATTGTATCTCCAGTAATAGCCATATAGCAACTCGTGAGTTTGTTCCCTAAGATGATTATCATTTCATTTGCTAGCGACCTTTATTCCCCTTTTTAGGTACTCGTCGACCGGTCATGTATGGGCAAATATAAATAAAACGCGGCCCACAAAATAAAAATATAAACTCCGCGCTTCGCGCGGGGAATAATTTGTAACGCGAGGGAGATTACGAGGTCGCTCTATCTTGAACGTAACAAATGTACAATGGTGATGACAAATGAATGGCCTTTTACATTGAAATTAAAGTAAATTATTAGAAGTAAAGTATTTAAAATTTTTAAAATATTTACATTAATTGATCATCATAATTGTAGGGGAGAGCGGGGCAAAATGGCACACCGGGGCAAAACGGGATAATGAGACTGAACGCAATTTTAGAATAACTTTTGGATGGCGGCGATGGTGATACGTGGGGCAAAACAGGTTTGAAAATCCGGATGTATAGTTGGGACTAAATGGGACATCCAACAATTATTGGAAAATTGAGTTTTACCATCACTGTCCCGTTTTGCCCCGCTATGCCATTTTTCCCCGGTCTCCCCTACACGAAATTTAATATACCAGTTTCTGCATAAAAACTTCCAGTACCAGTGCATTAAATACCATAAAATTTTTTTTTTTTACAGTGTGCACCCATGTAAACGAGCGTTCAATCGTTCATCGTTTAATCGATTACCCTTTCGAGCGAACGCAGCGAACAATTCGGACAAAAAGGGCTCCGCGCGTGCAGCGTCGAGACACCGGTCGGTGGGAGAAAATTCACCGAAGCGAGAAAGTTGTTTGGTGTACAGTGGCGCCAGGTAAAAGTCGCGAAATGGTCTCGCACAGAGGGAGAGTGACTTTCGCTGCAGCATTGAGTCGCGCGAGCGACTCACTTCTGGAATATTCTCGGTTGACTCTCCGCCGCCCGGCCTCGGTGAAATTTCCGCAGTACACGCGAGACTGAAGAACACTCCTAGCTATACTCGCCTCCCCTTTGGGACTCGAATTCGAGTGTGTGTCGCGCCGGGGGGAAACTCGTTTTCCCTTCGCACTCTCGGGCCGTACAAACCCGGCTCTCGCACACCCAATCCAACTAGTGCCTCTCGTTTCACCGAGGCTTTTCCTAACCCCCCTTTCCTTCCACCGAATTCTACTAAAACTCTCGACTATGTCATCCGCACCCCTTTATCCCGCGTCTTTCCCCTATTCTTTCCACCTTTTCATCTTTGTTCCGCTACGGGTGCTTCTACCCTCTACTCTCCGCGCGTCAAAGACGCGTACGTAACTTTCACGAAGTCAAGGCAAAGCCTCTCCCGACTGTAGCTTGTTCCTCCTCATCACGCGAGCAGCCAACCTCCGGCGACTCGGAAGGCACGAGATATAGTTCAACTTCGCACACACATATATATACATATACATTTTTTTTTTCTATCACTGACTGAATTTTCCGGCCTTCCAGACTCGGAACATTTCCACGAGAGCGTGCCTGTTTCACTCTGCAATGAATAAAACTATGAGGATAACTTCGTAATCGCGCATGCGCAAAATTGCTCAACACGATTCTCGTTTCTACTAGTTTATTTTTTTCTTTTTTTTTCTTTTTCTTTTCAACTTCACGAACAATGTATCAAAGCCGTGTGCAAAGTAATATTTCAATGTGGCAATTACAATTATAACGTGGGCAAATAGTGTGGTGAAAGTTGGGCGCGACTCTTGAGGAGAGCATTCCGTTTCCTCGGCGGATTTTCAAGCACGCGTGGTAAATTATGTCTACGTGCCTCAAGTCGCTCGGCACTTTACTTCGCGCAAAGGACCGGCCTGCCAGGCGTCTCTCTTACCCATTTCGCTCTTTTCACTTCTCCGGTTACACGGGAGCTAAGTGCGAACGTTGCAAACGTAGCGGCAAAGAGCGCACCTGTGCACCACCCCGACGTGCGTTTAACCACGTCGCCACCTGGGTCCTCTCCACCGTCGAACTGTATAGGTAGGGCACTACGGATTTCTCACCCCCCCCCCCCCCCCCCCCCCCCCCCCCCCTCCTTGTACGTCTGAGTGAAACCGCGCTCGTTTCCTCGCCGCGCTAAACACCACGGCGGGCTCGGTAATGCCACTAGTGCTTTGCCTTTCTCAGACTATTTATGGATACTAAAATTCGCGGCGAACGCAAAAGCAAGTGCACCAACTACCCCCTTTCCGGAGAAAAAAATAATTGCAAAAAATGGTCCAGATTTTCACGTCAACGTGTTCTTCGGTAAAAAAATTTATTGAAATGATTTTTTTTTTTTTTTTTTAATGAGCTGAAATGAAATTGGTTGGAAATGAAATTTTACACTCTGCTTCCTCATTACTTTTATTTCGTTCGCAATGTTCGAAAAAGAAGCTCACGCGAACGGAACAAGATAACGAGAAAGCAATGTGTTAATTTCAATGTTGAGGTTTGAAAGAAAGAACTCATTTTATAATATTACATCATATTTGTATTATAATTCGGAACGAGTCGCGTTCGCCACTTTGATTATATTCTCCTGGAATTTTATCGGCACGGGGAAGAATAAGAAGAGCCTTGTATCGCCGATTCCGAGCTACCGTCTCGACTTCGCCGCTTTACATATTTCAGCGTTATTCGCTCCCTGTATCTCGCGCAGTTATACCCTCGTCGACGCAAAATTGCCTTCCAGCGCTCTGCGCGTCGTTAACTCGTGAACTCCAATACCGAGCGGGATGTGCACCTTTACCGACGAAGGCGGAGAGGTTTTTGCAGGGAGGGGTTACAAGGCGAGTTGAGGTAGACAGTCACAGTCCCGAACGGGCGAGGAGACTTCCAGCTTCACTTGCTCTTTGGCAGTGAATGAGAGACGGAGAAAGCCAAAAACAGAGGGAAGAGAAAGAGAAACTCGTGCAAGGAAGCGAAGCAAGATAGAATGTGATGGAAGAGGGGGGGGGGGGGGGGGGCGGGGGGGGGGGGGGGGGGGAGGAGGTCGGTAGGGTAGCATCGGGAGTTTGGGGAGTAACTTTCAATGAAAACGGACTCGTGCGGGCGTTTCGAAGTTGCAGGCCAATTAGACTCCAATTTGTTCGGGCAAGGGAAGGTGATAGTGGTATAGCAACCCCATCCTCTCGATCCCCTTTGCGCTACCGCACAACCGCAAAACGGACGTCTAATTAAAGTCGTACGCCAGCGAATTCGAACCGCGTACCCTACATTAGCTTTCCCGTCTATACAGCCTATATATACTATATACGGTACATAATGTACTAGGCACGTGATGAACCCGACCCGGAGAGAGTACCTTATATCGATGAAATGAGAATATAGTAGAGAATATATATATATATATCTCTATATGGATATCTTTTTCTTTACAGGTCCTGCTAGACTTTGGGCAAAAACTGTCACTGGATTTGCGATCGCCTTGGGAAATCGAATGGAATCATGAGAACCAGGGCGTTTTTTTGGTAGATTTTTATAAAACCAGGTAAAATCTGTATTACAATTTTTTCGCTTTTTTTATGGACCGACAACGGTCTGAAAGAACGGGTTTGCGCAGCTGCGCAAAATATCATATCTTGTGTAGTTTTTCACGTTGAACACTATACCCAACCGCGCTTTTTCGTAATTTCGTGTGGAAACAGAGGTACCGATGTTTTTTTACATACTAAAAAAAATCAAATGATTGTAAAATGGGTCTGAAAACATTTTTTGAAAATGCTTTTTTTTGCCAATGATCGTATTCATAACGTCCTGCAGCATGATGCGGAAAAGTCATGACTACACGGATAGAATTTTTTTATTTTAATCCCTATAAAAATGTGGGAGAAAACCCTAAGCGGCCTAGTAGACTAAAAATATTCCGGCAGTTTAGGGAAATTTAGTCGTGCCTCAGATTCTACGAGTGTCCAGAGTGTCCATATCGTATGTTCAAATTCATCACACGGCTATTTATATATTCACGCGTCCGTTTAGATTATATTCTAATACTGAACTGGACTCTTCTACCTATTGAAACCGAAAAAATGCCATACTTATCAAATAAAGCAACTTCCGCGGTGTTTCTTTATCTACATTGATACACTGAGAAAAAAAATCGATTGAGTCAACAAAATGAGCGCTTACGGATGGCGAAAAAAATTTTTGGTTGATCGAACGAAATAATTGTTGTATTAAGTAAAGGAAAATTTGAATCGACGGCCTGTTAGTTCGATCAACGAGGTATTCCTTTCGATCAACCAAACATTTGTTTCGCCACCCGTGAGCGCACATTTTGTTGACTCAATTGATTTTTTTTCTCTGTGTATACGACCAATTTATGTAGTTAAAGACGTCGTTTTTTTTACCGTAAGAAGACTTATTATTAATTATTAACTATTGTTGTGGGACAGAAAAATGAAGGTTACTAAACAGTTCACAATTTATTTGTTTATTTGAATACAAACGGGCATACCCTCATTACAGTAGATGGGAAATTCCATCCAACGATTTGGCACAGTGAGAGTGACCAGACGTGACATGCGCAGATGCAAACTTAAAGACTAACCGTAAGGAAATATTTCGGAGCGACTCGATTTAAGGTAGTCCTTGCGGACAGCCTGAGCCCACGTGAGTTCAGAGCGAATTGAGAGTGGAATTGCGAATACTTCGCGATGAGATAAAAATCTGAAAAAAATCAACCATATGGAAGGTACTGAAAAGATTGATTTTGCATAATAATAATTCCAAAATGTTATTAACAAATGAATGAAAAAAAAATTGTTCAACAAATCTTCCGGCAACTTAACTTATTGTTCGTATAAAAACAATAAGTTAATCTTTTTGAATACGTATGAATTTTTTCAGAATTTTGTCTAATTTATGAAAATTGCGTTTTTAGTTAATAAAAAAACGCGATTTTCAAAAATTAGATAAAATTCTGAAAAAATTCATACGTATTCAAAAAGATTAACAAATTGTTAATCTTTTTAACAAAACGAGTACGAAGGTCTGGCCGCGTGCAGCCAGGCCTTCGTACCCTCCAGCATACCGACGATGTTATTAATACAAATATTAACCCTTCAAGTTCCGGGGACTTTTTACCGATCGCAAACAACCATCGCAAACAGCCTTCGTTTATTAAAAAAAAAAAAGCAACTCTTCAAGGTACGTCTGTGAATTTTAACAGATTTTTTTTTGCACATTAACTTGTTATTCGAATCGTTCCAAGGTTGCGTCTTGGAAAATTTTAGGTCCTCATTGAACGAGTATCTGGAACGTAAAGCGTTAAACAATAGGGGCCATAAATGAGATCCTTGGGGAACACCGGAGATTACCGCGATCTCCCTCGATAATGCTGTTGCGATTCTAACTTTATATACGCGGTCTATGATGTAACAACTAATCCACGCTAGGAGCGAGCCCGTAACCCCTGCGGCTTTCAACTTGGCGATGAGAATCCTGTGGTTTAAATCCTTACGACAAATCTGTGTACGCGGTGTCAACCTGAGGCTTCTCACTCCGTGCCGATATAACATAATTAGTAAAACACACCAAATCGGTAACAGTGGATCACGATTAATCCATAGTGCTCTTGGACGATCACGCGACTAATTGGGGCGGAGAATTTTTTTTGTGACGATTGCCTCGAAATGGTTTGGGATAGCGCTTGTGAGAAATTAAAAGTTAGACCTAGGACGACAGAGACAATACAGGTAATAATTCGAACTCGCGATGAAAAAATAAACCGATAAATAAATAAAGAGAAACAAAACGCAACTCGATACACGAAAATAAAATACTGGTGTACTGACAATTAGGCATAAGGTCCACGCCTCTTTTTTAATCCAAAATCCGAACGACTCGACAACTTACAAACAATACCCTAACGTTATAGCACTCAATACATACACAGACATAACCCAAGCTGTTCTCATTTATCGCGACTCACTCCGACGTTTCGAGAATACATTAATAATTCTTATATAATTTTCTCGTATAAGTTTCATACAGTCGACATAAAATTTGGTACAATAAACAATCGAGACTTATGTTTGGTCGGTGGCTCTTTCTTTTAAACTCTGGGGCTCGCAGTGTTCTTTCGGAAGAGGATCCAGAATTGATTTGGTTCTAGGCCAGCCACGCTCGACAAGGAGAGTCCGACACGGGTTCGCCCCGCTAATCTCCTTCCTTCACGTAGAAGTTCACGTCCGTCGTGCTCGACGTCCCCAGAGAGAAAGAGACCGATATTTTGAGAAAATGTTCGCACCTGTGCCTCGAAACTGGTAACGCATGCGCGACGCTAGTGCGTACGCTTACGCACGGATTATTCGTGATCGATTATCGATCCCTGTTTCGGGCTCCCATATTTCTCCTCTCGACTATCGCTATTTGGATTCGAAAGTACAATCTTACACGCTCAGGACCGAGATAGGTCTGTAATTGTCTACCAATGATTTATCATCGGCCTTGAACATGGGCATTACCGAGCTGATTTTCCAACGACAATAAATTATAAACATTACACAGTGTCGCCATTCAACTTGCAAAATATATACTTTATATCATTACAAAAGGACCGCTGCTATCTAAAGATCTTACTGCACAAAATTGTCCGAATAATTGCGATGGGGTACGATAACATAACCACAACTTCGTTTGGTAGGTATAAAGGCAATGCGACCGAATGAAATTTAATCACTTTACAAGTACTATGCGAATCAGAAACATTATATATAGAAATGTTATCATTTCGTCAATAATTTCACGACACTTCATTCTGAATCTCGCAATACCGTTTCGCTATAATTTCCATTGTTGATAAACCCGTCACACGCATAGCTAAGAGTACTTAACGCGGAGGTTCGTCCATATAAATACCGATAATTGTATCATACATCATCTATATGTGTAGGATAGACCGGGGCAAAACGGGGACGCTAAGCAATGAAACCTGCTACAACGATACGGAAAACATAGATCCATTGGTTTTCACACCAAAATTGTATTGGCACCGGTCTTAAAAGAATATTAAAAAAAAAAACCACCTGAGCCAAAACGGGGTACCCTTCGATTTGACTTGCGGCAGTTTTTGTTAGCTTCATTATTACCCTATTTGGCCCCACGTCGATATGACATTTCATGTACCCATTTTGCCCCGGTTTCCGTCGTTTGTTACCTATCATGAATCGATTTATTCGATAATTTTGGGTACCCCATTTTGGCCCACGTCGATATGACATTTCATGTCTCCATTTTGCCCCGTGACCCCGTTTTTCCCCGGTTTCCCCTACATGATTTCAATGCATACCGGAAAACACTGCCGAAATTATAAGTACTATTAAACGGCTCTCAATGCATTTCTTCCCTAAAATTCAAATAGTGAAAGACACTCATGATTCGTCGTACGACCACTCATTTTCCTGGTCGTTTTCAAGAAACCAGCTAATATACTTCTCAATATGCGTTGAGAGGATTACTAAAATGTAGACAGATCAGAACATCGGTATAAGTCCTATCTTTCGTCTAGCACGTAATACCACACGCAGCATAAAAACATAGCTATGTATAACGTAAGTCGCCAGAAAGCCGAAATATTATTCGATTGCTATGTTATGTTGAGAGATTATCCCCGCATTCTTCTCTCTGTACTTTCGTTGCGTCTTGAGTTTCCAAAAATCCATTACTGGCGGGACTCGATTTTGTGTACACGGTTGTGCGCGGCGAATAGGGCTAGTTCAGCACTAAGGCTTATTTATATATATATATATTTTCTTTTTGCCAATTATCATATTCATAATGTCTTGCACGAGATGCAGGAAAGTCACGACAACTCTGCTTGTGTGCCGAGTTTGAGGGTACGCTTCGAAAATAGTACATTTCGATACGAGTGCGAAAATAGTACTTTGCGATACTAGTACGGAAAAGCGGTCTTCCGACGAAGGTTGTGAAGTTGGCTGCACGAGCCGGATCGAGAGCTACAACGGCTGCCTGTAAAGTGCGTTCGGAGTGTTAAAAAAGTGTGCGCAAAAGTAGATAGAGTGTGAAAAAAGTGTGCGAAAAGGAACTAGCGTGTAAAAATAGTATCTACAGCATTTTTCGCGCATCCTCTGCTAGAAGGCGCCACTTTCGTCACACTTTACAGGCACGAAAAGCGAGACTTTACGTGCACGTATTACAAAAATCCATTTATTACACTCGGTGCGAAAATTGCAATTTTCATACCTTGTGAAATAAAATTTGGTTCGACACTCGTGCGAAAAAGTTTTCTGAATTCGTGTGATTGCAACACTGACTTTCGGCTCGTGCTGCAAACTCACACTCGTCAGAAAAAGTTTTTTCGCACTCGTATCGAAATGTCCTATTATGTAACTCATGCATGAAAAGCGCTACTTTCCGTGCCTACCGAGAATGGCGTAAGTGGCGCTTTGCACCGGGAATTTACTAAACTCATGAGTTTAGTAAATTCCCGGCGCATGCGCAGATCGGCTCCTTTGCGTACCATTTCTGGAATGTATTGCGCGCTGCTTGTACTTTATGCACGCTGGCTGTACAGCGCCACAATCAGCAGGCACGGAGTCGCACTTCTCCTGCATTCGTTACATAAAATATTATGCGATAGTATTGCGGTGTAGCGAACATCATACGCGGACTCTGAAGTAAGACTCGCTTCACAGCATACGTATAAAGTTCGCTTTACCGCACTTGTATCGCAAAGTACTATTTTGATATGACTCGATTTTGTGCACACGGTTGTGCGAGTCGGATAGGGCTGGTTTAGCCCTAAGGCAGTTAGGGAGGTACAGACCGGTACCTCTCGGTGAGTGAAGATCGGGGCACTCAGACTGCACACACTGCGTTATCGTGTGCCCCAATCGTGTGCCACAATCAGCAGGCACGGAGTCGCACTTCTCCTGCATTCGTTACATAAAATATTATGCGATAGTATTGCGGTGTAGCGAACCTCATACGCGGACTCTGAAGTAAGACTCGCTTCACAGCATACGTATAAAGTTCGCTTTACCGCACTTGTATCGCAAAGTACTATTTTGATATGACTCGATTTTGTGCACACGGTTGTGCGAGTCGGATAGGGCTGGTTTAGCCCTAAGGCAGTTAGGGAGGTACAGACCGGTACCTCTCGGTGAGTGAAGATCGGGGCACTCAGACTGCACACACTGCGTTATCGTATGCCCCTTGAATGCCTAAAAGTACGTACGGTAACAGCTACAAATGTTTGTACACCGTGGGGCCGGTGGCGAAGTTGACCGGTTCACGATATGATCGTTCCCAGGGAGTAAATGGGGCATAGTAAACTCATACAGCAGTTGACCATAGTAAGCCGTTGAGGTTCATCGAAAACCGTACCAATGTACACACAGAGGTATGTATGTTGGCCGAGAACACGGCCTGCGATGCCCGGTGTGCACTTTGAACACAATCCGACGTTGCTTGCTTGCTTCTCCACTCGCCTCGTTCGGACAGCTCGCTAATCATTCAGGATGTCGGCAATCGGCGCCCTCCACGATGCCTTCTCCCCTCTCCATATATATATATATATACACACATATACATGTATATACACACTTAGTCTACATATATACACATATACTCACGTAGCCGTTCCGCTACTCGTTGCCCGTTGATTTCTCTCTGTCTCTCATCACGGGATCTCCCTTCGAGAATCCCCTTTCCCCTTTCCTCCTCAGACTAACCCTCCCGATACCCGGTTCGATAACTCAAAGTAATTAAGCAGTTTACCGGAGAAACGCCGTCAGCCTTGCGACGCTAATTAAACGAGGTCTTTTTGTCGATCTACTTTCGTAAAGAAAAAAAAAAATTGCTTCCCCGGTTCAGCGCCGGCGTTTTTACTGTAATCTAGGCGAGCTTCTCTCGTCTTTCCTCGAGTGTGACTTGTCTGATCGTTTCGTCACTTTTTCCACCGGGCGATAAATGCCGGATTCATTTTTTTTTTTTTTTTTTTATCTCTGCGGTAAAGAATCTTCGCACGTTTGACAAATATTTATTTTCGAGAGACATTCACAATATTTTTTTGTTAATTGTGCGATTTATTTTGTTGCGAAGCAACCTTATTTTTTAATTGAGGAAATTGTAAAAACATCGATAAAATAAAATTGCTTCCCCGGTTCAGAGTCCGCGTTTTTATTGTAATCGAAACGAGCTTCTCTCTTCTTTCCCCGAGTGTGACTTGTCTGTTCGTTCCCTCGCTCTTTCCACACGGCGATAAATCTCCGATTAATTTTTTATCATCTCCGTAGAGAAGCTTCGTCCGACAAAAATTTCTTTTCCACAGAAATTCATAATATTCCCCTGTTAATTTTACGATTTATCTAAACTATCAAGCAAGCTTGTTTATTAATTGAAAAAAAAAAATGACAAAATTGTCGGTAAAAAAAAAAAAGAAAATTGTGTACGTTTGTGATAGAGAAAAATTACATAAATGTACGAAACGTGCTATTTTAATAACGTCTGGTGCTTCCGTCGCGCAATCTCGTCGCATTAGCCGTTCGCTTCTATACGTTCCAGTTTATTTGCCAACAGAAAACAATTGCTTAGAGTCTGGTCGGTCCGGCTTCATCGATGACTGTTCAAACAGTGAAAATCATTCGCTGGGAAATATTCGGCACCGTTGCGAGAGATGTATGGGTAGCGGGCTCGAAATCGATTGCAATGAACCAATAGCCGACCGAGATCCTTAATAATGCATCTATAACTGGAGCCTCGAGATCATTACATGACCTCGATTACATGACATGATGCCTGCGTCAGGGCTTCGACGGTATTACCTCTGGAGCTGCGCGGAGTTTCCATGGCGTTTCAATATCGGCGATAAGCGACCGTTCCGTTGTATGGTCAATTATCGTGCCCGGGGCCAGCGTACAGTAGAAACGGGAGTCTCGAATTCCGGATGAAAAAAAAAAATCCTAAGGTAAAGGACCCAGTTTCTGACACTGAGCCAGTTTGTGACAGGGGCACCTCCAGCATAGTCGGCTTCCCCCACCATTTGATACGCAGCCAATGGGTAGCGTGTGGATCGTCGACAACGACGATATCCAATTGTATATGTAAAAGTAATTCTCCTACAACACACATACATTCATTCGCAAACACATACCCAAGCAAAATATACAAATTCAAAAGTGCATAACAATCTATAGAAGATCGCGTATTTTCAAAGGGTCTCTAAAGGTTAATCCGACATTCACTGAAAAAGTAAGTACCGACGTCTGGTACGCAGATGTTTTATTACTGGAAAAAAACCAATGAATCAGTCTCTGGCGACCAAATGTTTTATTACCGGTTGAACGTGTTAGGGTTATGTCCGCAAATCTACGCTTCGAGACGATCGGTACCTGCGGGGGGGGGGGGGGGGGCTAACCCTTAGAGCCAATCAGCTATCCCAATCAGCCTTAGAGCCAATCAGCAAAAAAGGAACCAATGAGAATATGCGATACAAATTCTCCTTCCACTGCAAAAGGAAGCGAGAGTTTTTGAGTCTTTTCTGTTTTTCATCAGCCTTCAGCGACTTGTTGCCGAGTCAACATCGAGAATTCAAATAAGAAACTTTCGACACACACATAAACACTTGTAACTCATTTAACCGTGAAGTCAAGAATACAGTTCATGTTTGTCGTTTTCCTTATTGTTGAATCCTTCCGTTCAATCAGTTACGCGAAACTAGTTGTTGCCGATTAATTTCCACAGCAACCCGTACTGTGGATCTTCAAAAAGAGTATCGCGAGATCTACAGTACAGCGTGCGTTCGGGGGTCACAAACTGCGACTCTTGGTCCTCCTTCTTTGTCCATATGATTTTACACGCTCAAAGTGAGAGAGCTGAGTAGGAGTGTCGTAAATTGGGCCTTTTACCTTAGCTAGAAACTCCACTCGCGGATGCGGTTGCGGCAACTCGAAGCTCGGCGGACCGTCCAGAAGAGGGCAGCTATCACGAGTTCCGATGAAAAGGGCCACAGTTAGAAATCTCACTTGCCGATGGCGTTGCGACGTCCCCGAAAGTTCCCTTTTATTTTTCACTCCATTGATTCATAACTAACGGAGGTGAGCTTTTACTTACGTTCCCTCGACTCCCGTCGTGCGATCCGGGCATAAATATTCCGGTTCGCGAAGCACATACTGCAAGATGACGTCGGTATTATTATTGTATGCGGAATCATGATGGAGTATTTCCATTGGTTCCTTTTTTCATTTCAATTCCCCCCCACCCCCTCTCTCCTTTCCACCGGCTCTCAGTTCCGAGGGCGAAAGGAAAGGAATCGCGTACGTCTCGTATATCAGTGGTAAAACGAATGAAAGAAAGGACGGCTCGGAGTTGGGGGGGGGGGGGGGGGGGGTGTAGGGGGAGAAATGTAAAGAGGGTGTGAGTACAGATACGCACGGAGCCCGGTTGGAGGGTCGTATGTCTTTTCCACTGATGCATCTTGGCACGCGGACTGCAGCCTCGAGACCCGAGATGCGAGAGGTTGGATGCCGAGTGCGATGAGACAGTATGCGGCAGTGGGAAAGATGCGGAAAAACGATGGAAGGAGGGAGCTGAGACGTCGCGCGCTCGAGGAAATAAGAAAGAGGAGGAAAATAACACGGAGAGGAGGAAGGAAAGCGGGCGTACCGACAAGAAAAACAGAGGCGCGCTTATCGCGATGGCCCTCGGAGTAACAGGGAGACGGCGATCTCGTGGCGAGGCATGAGAGAAAGTGCGGCGTAAAGGGGGATGAAAAATAAGGCGAAGAAGTTGAGATTAAGCAGACGGCAGGCGGATAGGAGAAGGATGAGGGAGGATGACCGGAAAAAGGCGAGGATGGCGGAAAATCGAACGAGGGACGAGGAGGTCGAACAAGCCTGGCGGGTCACGTAGGTGAAAAATCTGATTCGCGCTGAAGGACATCGATGTCCTCGGATATGGGACGTGAACGTCTTGGGGGGGGGGGGGGGGGGGGGGGGGGTGAGAAGTATGAGCGCCCTCACCGAGGCGCACCGGCCAGTGGTGGTTCCGCGGAAACGCTTTCCATTATTCACTGGGATCTCTCGTTATTTGCACCCACCCCCCCCCCCCCCCCCCCCCCCCCTTACCCCTCCTCGCTGTACTCGCGAGATCTAAGGTTCCTCGAGCGATTTAGAATCCGAGCTTGCGCCTGTGAGAATCCAAGGAGCGGCAGTATATCGGAGGGGACGAAGGCGAGTGACGGCACCGATCCATTCCATATTTTTCTTCTCTCGAACTAACCGAGCTGAGCTTCGGCTGGCGCCTTTCTGCTGATGCCTCTGCAAATGGCCGGCTGTCGATGCCTCGAGCCACGAACGGCATCGGGAGTGAAGAGAGGACAGAAGGAACGAAGGGAATAAAGGAAAAGGAAGAATCGTGAATCGAAGGAGACGGGCTTGCACTTTATTAAACCGCAAATCGAATTCTCTCGCGTGCATGATCGTTCCAGGGCTTGAAGCCGCTACGGCAGGGACGGAAACAGTTTGTCATACTGAAATGAGGAAAAGCCTGGACATGTATAGGTACCCTTATTATTTTCTTGTTGACGAGTGCAGATCGATATTTTATTTAAACGATTGTGGCTCCGCTCGAGCCCTCGGGGCGGTATAGAGTGATTAAGAGTGAGAGAGGCCTCAGGGCGACATGGGCAATCGTCGTATCTTACCAGGCACACCGGTCGCCTAGCTGGCTAACGGGGTTTGTGAAAAAGGTTATAAAGTGAATTTTTTTTATTTTTTAAATTGATACAAAACAAATGGTTGATAAAAAATGTTTGTTGACATTTCTTCAGAATCCTCTGCGAAACTCCTGCGTGAAATGCTACAGATTGATGTTTATAGAGTCGCTTTCTACGAATCGTTGATTCATTTTTTATGGTAGTTCTTGCATTTTTATCAAATCTAGATAGGCGAGCAAATATAACATCAAATGAAAGATTATGACACGTAGGGTGTATTTGCAAAGTTTAGAGTCCTTCCATCGTTTGGTTTTTGAGATAGAAGCCTGTGAATGTTGCCAATTTTACATGGCAATAACAAGCATCAAAGTGGGAAAACGGGTTCAGAGCACACATTTATGAAATATGTTCATACTTCTCGACTAGGTAAGGAAATAAAAAATGGTTTATCCGATGCAATAAACGTTTCTGAATATATTAACGAGATACTAGACGGATAGACCGTACCATTTATGAATGAAATGTCACTTTCGATGAACTTTCGGCAAATTTCCGACAAGCCTCGAGTGTCATGGCGATCGTCGCCACATTTGAATTGCGGTGCGACAACATCGCATTCGTCAGCTGACGTACAATAAGCGTGTCCCAGTCGAGCCAACTATTTTATCTCGGTCAAACAGAGTCAATAGGTGGTACCATCGTCTTCGGTAATCGTACGAATATATGTTGTAGGGGAGACCGGGGACGAAAGTAACAAACATTATTTTTTATTTTTTTACCAACAAACCCGAGAGTCTAACGCTTCGGCATCCAATGGTGTACCATTAACCTAGTCTTAGGTATTTAGTTAAAAATTTCAAGCAGAAAGTAGCACGGAATTGCGAACACCGCCCCTTTAAACACAAACGAAATTGGGTAAGAATTTGGGCCGCGGTGGGGTCAATTGTAACGGATAGTGGGGTCATTTGTAACATCCTCCTGCATCAATGAAATCCTTCGCCGGCCGCTATTAAGAAGTAGAACGGGGATGCATTATCACAGAAAAATTTCAATTTAAATTTAAAAAATTAAAAATGTATTAGCCGGCTAAGCCATTTTAGCCGGTCTAACTATACAGCCCTACTATAAATGTCATAGTCTACAATTGGTTGATTATAAATTATAAGGGCGTCGTTCGCTGATTACTTAATATGTAAGAATAAAATAAAAAATATATATTGGTGTTGGTGTTGGTGTTGGTGTTGGTGTTGGTGTTGGTGTTGGTGTTGGTGTTGGTGTTGGTGTTGGTGTTGGTGTTGGTGTTGGTGTTGGTGTTGGTGTTGGTGTTGGTGTTGGTGTTGGTGTTGGTGTTGGTGTTGGTGTTGGTGTTGGTGTTGGTGTTGGTGTTGGTGTTGGTGTTGGTGTTGGTGTTGGTGTTGGTGTTGGTGTTGGTGTTGGTGTTGGTGTTGGTGTTGGTGTTGGTGTTGGTGTTGGTGTTGGT
Source organism: Exephanes ischioxanthus (assembly GCA_958510785.1). Lineage (NCBI taxonomy): Eukaryota > Metazoa > Arthropoda > Insecta > Hymenoptera > Ichneumonidae > Exephanes > Exephanes ischioxanthus. The sequence continues at coordinate 4,888,718 of OY294021.1, forward strand.
GTTGGTGTTGGTGTTGGTGTTGGTGTTGGTGTTGGTGTTGGTGTTGGTGTTGGTGTTGGTGTTGGTGTTGGTGTTGGTGTTGGTGTTGGTGTTGGTGTTGGTGTTGGTGTTGGTGTTGGTGTTGGTGTTGGTGTTGGTGTTGGTGTTGGAAAAAATTAATTATTGCTGGTACAATTGACGCAGATCGACTATTACAATCGACTCCACACATCATTAAATCGCAAAGTTATTGTGGCATCGGTTAATAACAATCTGAAACGAATCCTGTAATCTATCAAAATGTTCCGAAAAAATGTACCTTTCAACTCCTTGTGCTTGTTTGCACTAACATTTTGTATTGTGTTGTCTAGCTGACGCGATCCGCACAGCCGAAAAATCACTTCTACACTCGCGAATCACATTTGGTTTCGGCGAATTGGTATTTTTGAAAACTCAGCTATGAGGTGATTGCATGGCCATAAGGTGATGTCTATAATGTTGCTCACTTCATATCCGATGCGTCCGATAATGCGCAGCGTTGCGTGGCCGCTTGTTACAATTGACCCGTGTTACTTTTGTCCCCGGTCTCCCCTACCTTAAGGCCGGTGCATTCACCTTTACAGCTAAAAAAACAAAAGTGATTCACCCTCGATTACACTATGCAAAAATGCGGGTAAACATTACCCGGGTAGATGCTGCATTATTCCAAGTTAATTGACTGACCCTCGTAGAAATTCGCCCTCGAAACTCGAATTGTTGTTATCTTTCATTTACGGAGGAAAACACACATGCGTGTATCGTGCGTGTGTGCGCTTGGGAAACAAAAGCGAGGGCAATCCAGTAGGATATTTCGAGTCTCGAGAGGTATCTTGTATTTTCATGCTATACCATGCTCGCCGTTGTTATTTCTCGCTTTCCCAATTATATTCGTTCCGATAATTAACCGAGTGTACGTACAAGCACCGAAGCCGATAACAAGTCAGTTCGCCGGTTACGAGCCACGTTTATTATAGCCGTGTTTCGCTTCCTCCCACTCCCCGACCAAATGAAACCTGGGTCGGGAAGAACAGATATCGACGCTCGGAATCAAAAGGGCGTAAACCCCGTGATAATCGCATACGCGTTACGCCCCTTCGATTCTCAGCGGGCGGTATACATGTTCGGACGGTATCCTCGTGCAAAGCTTCGGAAAGCTTCTGGTGAAACAAATGGTAGCTATCGCGTATATTGTAGCGATGGACTCGACCCACAATTCCGTCTCGACCCTCTCGAGCTCCTCTTCACTCACATCCTACATTATCGCGTTTGTCTGACAAGTGCCCTACCACTGCTCAGTAGTAGTGATAGGGTAGGGTATGGAGGGGGCGGCAGTCCGCCCCCTCCTCGTTTCGTGCAAAGACGATTCGTTGCGGTCGGTTAACGAGCAGATTAACTGTGAAATCTCACAGTTGCGTAAACAGAGTTTCAGACAGGATACCTTTGACTCTTGAAACGAAATTAAGTTACTGAAAGTTGGATTACTTTGAAAAAGTCCGATTGAGGTTCCACGTCCCCGGAAACGGAGCCCGCATTTCCGGTGCGAAGCTCGCCGTGCGCTTGTCGCTTCTAATGCATACGATCTGTAAAACCACAACAAATTGATAATCAAATTTTTCAACAATTTTTAGAATTTCTATGTTTATGTTATAAATTTTTTTATACAGCATGACAACTTGAATTTTACTACAACTGTTACTACATTAAATTTTGATATTACTACATGATAAAATGTTTAACACATATTAAACATATTTCATCGCTGATACCATAAAGTAGTATCCAAGTAATAAAAGCTATAACTATGAAAAATTTGTCTCTGCTTGACCTAGATGGAGTGTGGAGAGCTTCGTTCCTATAAAATCTGTTCAAGCAGTAAAAAAAATATTTCGTTTTTTCTTTACTTTTTTTTTAGGTCTCCCGATAACGTAACTTCGTTAATTGGTTATCAGTTGAAGGGCTGTATCGATTACTTTAACGATGAAATGAAGTATTGAATGGACGAAAGCGATAACGATGAAAAAGAACCGAACGCGAAGTATATAATTACATTAATCGGCGAACGCAGAGTCGTGAATGGAAAATTTTATAATGAAAGAATCGTGGAGTCCGTGTGATAGTGGGTTCGACGGGTCGGGAATGGCTCGATAACGATTAAATTATTCTCGCGCTGGAATATATCCCAATCGGTCTCTAATTTGGCGACCGATCACGCTTCCGATCGTCGACGTATTTTTGTTCTCTCCGTATATTTTCGATGAACGCAAAAAAAAAAATAGATAACATCATATATATAGCATCGGCAGCAGTTAACGACTCCGTCGAACTTTACCCGGAGCCAGGTGAATTTTGAATAATTCCATAATTTATTTCCGCTGGGACCCCGATCGATTGGTTCGACGCGTGAAATTGACTTTGATTACCCATTGCCTCGGCAATGGACGGGAATGCCGAAATCCCAGTCGGCCGAACGGGTTCAATGCACGCGTTTGTGATTTATTTCACTACGCATGCATATCCCATTTTCAGCGTTTCGTACTTGCGTACTCGTAGCTATTAAAAATAAACAGTTCGTTTGAACCGGGTCATGTGTCAGCACCACATCGGCGTTTCATCTGAATTTTTCGAGCCATTCGATAATATTAATCGAGACGACCAATCAACAAATTTCCGAGCCAGTGGGTCAACCTTCCATTTTTAAACTACAGCAGCTTGGCCACTGTCAGGTGGAAGCCTGAACAACCTGACAGTGTCAGCGAATTTTATATTTGTCACGGGTATAAATCGTCAATATAATTCTTGATATTTTCGGACCATCGAGGCTCGAACCTTGGCCGTCCATAATGATCTCCCGTCGACTCGTACCTCGTTAGGAGAACTCACGAGCCCTATCCTCGTCTGGAAGTTCCGAGAACTGACATATTCTCTTAACCCTGGAACATAATTTTTTCTACCTTCTAACTCATGACTGGGGTACATATGTACCCCACGCGTTTCTTCAACGCACAAGGGTCCTATGAGCGGTAAATGGGTTTTGCCGCACATGAATCTCTTCGTTTCTTCATATGGAAGAGGATGGTATGCGGCAAATTTGATTGTATCAAAGTTTAGGGGGTGCAAATCACACTGAAAGCTCAAAACGTAACGAAAATTGGCAAAACCGCACTTTTTGTGAAATAAATTGTAATTTTTTTTTTTAAGCGGTCCGATTTTCGAATCTCAAACGCCATTTTACAAGGGACACATCAGGCGGTTAGGAAAAAATAGTCCCATTGTATTCCATTCAAAAAGTCTATTTATTTGGACATCTGAAAATAGGGAGAAGTCGAAAACTTATAACGTGGAAAAAATCAATGAAAACGTAAACAAAATTGGTTTTGCATGGGTTTTAACTTTAATTTTTCTTGAAACATTGTAGGCAATTAAAAACAATGATAATAATTATAAAAAATTATACAAAATTATACAAAATTATACAAAATTATACAAAATTATACAAAATTATACAAAATTATACAAAATTATACAAAATTATACAAAATTATACAAAATTATACAAAATTATACAAAATTATACAAAATTATACAAAATTATACAAAATTATACAAAATTATACAAAATTATACAAAATTATACAAAATTATACAAAATTATACAAAATTATACAAAATTATACAAAATTATACAATGCCGACTATATACGTCCAAATGACATAATAGTAACTTATATTCGACAGTTCAAGAAAAAAAAAATCAGTTACATAAAACACTAACAGGAACTCCTGACTGCGGCATTCTGCTGCCCCAAGCGCGCAACGTTAGCGTCCTGGGCGACAGCCAGCGAGTAACTGAGGCTCCTACCGGTCTCCGCACATCGTCAGATCATGGAACAAAATGATCGTGGAGGTCCCCAATCGACAATGTCAATTTCTACTTTAGGAACGCAGTTTGAATATCATCTGGGGTACTTTTGTATCCCATACATGAGTTCTAGGGTTGACCCCAATTTGGAATGTACCCTGTGCCTCGAGTTCCTATTATATTCAGTCCTCGATTTCACTAAAAGAGTGCCCCAATCAAATACGCCAGAAAATGTTGGCCTTCCCCTGCCTCATCTCGCTCCGGTCTCCCTAAACGTCGCCGATAGCGGAATTCGTCGTCAATTTATCCCGTCAAACATAGGAGATCTCGATCGAGGATAGTCCGGGACGGGACGCTGGGTTTGTCGACGCTCGGAAGGAGACTCTCGGCGAGAGTGGCCCGTGGAGTGTCGTGAGGGTGGGGGGGGGGGGACTCGACAAAATGTCGAGGAGCCGAGGATATTAATGACCTCAGGGTTTGCGGGACCCGATGGCGTCGACCCGAGGGAGTCTAGGCCTCGGGCCCTCCGTACGGCTGCGTCGTAAATCGTATTGTACAGCAGCCGCGCGCTGCAACCCGCAGCAGCTGGTGTGCGGGCCGGTAATGTATACCAGCGAAGCGGGAGACCGTCAATGTACGGTGACGCCAGATACATAGCTGTCCCGAGCTCGAAGTGACTTGCGACGCTGGCCCTCGCGCCGGTGGCTTCTCGGAAGAGTGAAGACGCACGGTGCGCGCAGTAGCGACGGACGGGATTGAGCGTAAGTCCGTACCAGTAGCGAGAACTATGTGCGATCCGGCGCAGTGGTAACGGCGATTCTAGATCAGACGACCAGGGACTACCCGTCACGATTGTAACGGAGAGGCGTGAACTTACACGCATAAATAACCATTTGCCCAACGCGGAACAAATGTCGCCAGGCGACTTGCGACGGCAGTAGAAAAGGCGTTTATTGGTCAGACGACAGTCAGAGTAGCGAAAGTGGAAGGGTCTGAGACTCAACGACGAGACGGATCGATGTAATCCGTAAAATTTTCGACGGATCTAGTAGCGAATAGGACACAAGGGGTGACGGGAGGATGAGCTGACTCTGTAACGAATAGTTTCGTTACAGGGCAATAGTAAGGGATTTTCTACAGCGGACAGATTGCTGTAGAGTTCGTGGACCGTCAGTGTACAGTGACGGTGGACACATTGCTATGCCGAGCTCACAGTGACCTGCGACGCTTGCCTTCGCACCCGTGGCTTCTTGCAATAGCAAGAACGCACGGGGCGCGCGCGTAAGTTCGCATCAGTAGTGAGGCCTACGTGCGTCCCGGCGCAGTGGTAACGGCCATTCTGGATCAGACGACATCCAGGGACTGCAGGTTACAGTTGTCACGGGGACGCGTGATCTCACAAACGTAAATATCCATTTGCCGAACGCGGAATGGAACTAGGGAAGCGCGTGGCTGCCGCAGTAGAAAGAGCTTTTATTGGTCGGACAATACGCAGAGTAGCGAGAATGAGAGGGTCTGGAGATCTAACGACAGAACGGATCGATGTGACTCGTAAAATTTCAACGGATCTTATCGCAGTAGCAAATAGGTACACATCGGGTGACGGACGGGAGGAGGAGCGGTTCCTGTGACGAATAGCCTCGTTACAGGGTAGTAGTAACGGAATTTCCAGAGCGGACAAATAGCTGTAGAGTTCGCGGGGATATCTCCTTGCTGGAATCGTCCACAGTGCCAAGCGCGCACGGACCCCGAGAGTGAGGGATGGCGTGCGGGAAAGTGTAGCTGTAACCGGGGGCAGTTAAGAGCCTGGCGCACGTAACGGGCAATTGTTGATTGTTATTGCTCGCAGTAATGAGATGTTTTATACCAGCGAAACTGCCCCCATCGGCTTTGTGGCCGAGGGAGCAGCAGCAACGGAAGTGAAAGAAAACCCGCGGTCTGGTTGCTGCTTCTTATCTGTTACCGTAGATTGGGGATTATGAGGCAAGATGGACTACTGTTGAAAACAAATTTGCAGGACGCAAAAACAAAGTCTCATCACGAATAGCGGTCCATTTCGCCCCGCTCTCCGTTTAGAACTATTAATTTTCGATGTCTATGTATCCATGCGATCGTGCATATGTGTCGTAATACGCACAGTAGATGACGTTTGTCCATTTAAGGTAGTTCTTGAATTTTTATCAAATCTTCTAGATTTGATAAAGCAAGCAAATATAATATCAAATGAAAGATTAAGATACGCACGGTGTTTTTGCAAAGTTTACAATCCTTCCACCGTTTGATTTTTGATATATAAGCCGGTAAAAGTTGCCAATTTTACAGGGCAATAACGGCACCGAAGAGGGAAAACAGGTTCACATATGTTCATACTTCTCGACTAAGTGAAGAGTGAATTTTAAAATCTGAAAAAATTCATACACCTTCAGAGAAGTGAACAAATCATGTTCATAAATAAAAATTTAGGTTTTCGAGAGATTTGTTAAACAATTTTATTTTTCATAAATTTGTTACTTTGAAATTATTATTATGCAAAATTAATCTCATCAACACCTTTAATATGTTTGATTTTTTTTCAGATTTTTACACCATTCAGAAGTGTTTGCAGTTCCCTCTCATTTCTCCGAAACTTATGCGAAATGATTACTACCTTAACAAACTACGCAAGTACCACCTTAACAAACTTTTGTTGCTGTTTAAGAACAACATTCCGTCCTGTCAGTTTTGCTATTTTTCATTACGTCAAAGAACCGTATTTTCCAACGAAAAAAAAAAAAAAAAAAAAATTGTGAGCAAGAAATTTTCGTCCGACGCACGTGCAGTGTGTCGCCAACGAGAGGACAAAGCTCGAGGCAGCATCTGGCTGGTGGCGTTACACAGTTCCAGAGCTGCATTTATACCTCAGATGCTCGGCGGTCTCGTTAAATCGAGTTACAAACGGCGAATCGAACGGCAGCCACGTACCGGTGGAGCTCCGAGGCATCGTTTGCCCGCTCACGTGCGACATTCGCGTGAGAATTAATTCGCAGGAAGATTGAGAGAGCGAGCACGGTTTGCCGCAGTTAAATTGGCCTACGCCAAGTAACGCCGACAGCGAAACTTCCGGACCGACGCGCGATGTCGAAATCAATACGCGCGGTCACGTGGTTTCTCGCACGAGATTCTCGATGAGATAAGATTCGCCAGTTGGACCGGTAAATATAACCGACGATTCATCCACAATTTAATTACATCCTCTCTCGAAGAGCAGGAATATATTTCAAATTTATCACGCACGGAATCTCGTCCCGAGGCGACATGCCCGTTCATTAAGTAGATTAAACCCATTAATCCTGGGAACAAGCCGCATCGCTACTTAGCGCTGTATACTGCGCGATCTTCTTCCTCCGCTTCTTCGCCTCGACCTTCTCGGGTCCCACCGATCATTCAATGATCGTCCCGGTGTGAACCGGGAAGGGCACACTCTAAAAACAAGCGTGTTGTCAAGTGTGTTGAGACAACTGTTCTATACGCCGGGAACTCGCGATGGTTTTTCAGTTCAGGGTTGTAAGGCCTGAACTCACGCTGACGGTGACGAGTTCTCGCTGGTATAGATTGTCGTCAGGGAACTTAATCACCGACGATCGTTATTTTTTATTGTTGAGGAGATGGTGGTTAAACGTACTTCAAAACACAGATTATTTATTTGACAAACACAACAAATATTTACACTGTTGCACGTAAGTGAACTTAAAACTGATTAGTTAAAAACGAAAGTTCGATGATGAATAAAATAGTGTGAAGTGATTGCACTTCGGTTGAGTCTGCGGTAACGCGCCGTTTGGTACTGGTTCCAAGATGCGACCGTTCGTTACCGCTGAAGTTCGTAGACTAAATTTTAAAGGTTGTTGGATGACTGAAGTAAAAAAGATGGGAGGGTCTTAGATATTCGGAGAGTGGAGTAAAACAAACTGATTGGCAAATAGACAACGAGAAGGGCATTTTTCGCACGTCGTCGAATGAAAATTGGGCGAGCCTAGGTGGGGCGCAAGACGCTCGCTGCACTATGTTTTAGCAGGTAAAAAGGTTTCGCGCTAGGCTGACCCTCGCGGAGCAGCGCGACTTACCTGAATATGCGGGGTCATAAATGAGTCATTGCCTAGTGCATTACCTTTTCGTGACTCTTTTCGATTTCGAAGGATTATTTTTATGCAGACAAAATCCCGGCTGCCTCGCAGATGTTTTATTACCACTGCTCGCGGAAAACCCTGACTCATTTTATTTTCGATTTTAAAGAATAGAATATTTGTCTCATGCGACGAAACAACAACTGACAACACATATGTACATGTGTTGCGCCAACCAAATGCATTAATAAAATACGTGTTGGTCGGCTTGCGTGTTGAAACAACACGCTCGCACTGCATCTTTCCCGAATTCCCTGTACAACACACTTCTTAGTGTTTTGCTACAGAACGCGCTTATTGGAATGCACGTTATGTGCATTGTTTCAAAGCGTTTACGGCCGAACAACTCACTTGGTGTCCACACTGAAAGAAATATATTGTACTGGATAGCAGACAGATACTACCCAGTAGCATATTTTATATTTCGTATAGGGATAGGACTAATTATTGTAAGGGTAAGTATCTGTTTATAGTATTGATAATATATTATCCAATACTATCTACAGATAATAATAATTCCAACAATCTCGCATTGCTCACTTCAGTATATCCGTATTGTACTGAAGGTTGATTTTTTTTACATCTGAAATACTAAAAAACTTTACTGAGAATCACTGAGATACTAACACTCTGTGCAATCCCGAATTATACTATTAAATATCTTGATATAATAATGCATATAGTAAAAAAATTAGGCCCAACTCAATTTGGAGTCGTGTCCTAGTACTGTTATTTGCGTTATTTGTTACTAATTAATTTCATACATGCTTCCATCGTGTTTTATATGTTCAATTGTTACCGGTACATCGCTACTTATCAATATAACACAATTTTTACAAATTAAAAATCTATGTACCCTAGCGGGGCTCGAACCCCGAATCTAACGCATTCTGACCTAGTACCTTACCACTACGCTACAATCGCTTATTGATATGGGTAATCTTGAATCGGATATATAAGGTATTCTCCATCATTAACTTAGACTCAACTTCGATGATTTGACATTGAAATATCGAAACAACTTGAAAGTTGTTTATTGTGGGTACAATAAATCATTTATAGCCAATAGTATACGAAGAAGTTCAACAGTGCAATACGAGATTGTAAAGTTTGTTAGTATCTCACATGTTAAAAAATATCATCCTTCAGAACAATACGGATGTACTGAAGTGAGCAATGCGAGATTGTTGGAATTATTATTATCTGTAGATGTTATTGGACAATATATTATCAATACTATAAACAGTTACCCACATTTACAATAATTAATCCTATCCCTATACGAAATATGAAATATGCTACTAGGTACTATTTTTTTGCTATCCAGTAACATATATTTCTTTCAGTGTACATCTTTATATTGCAATTGCTACTGGGATAAGAAATACTATCAGGATCATTATTAATATCAGGATATTAATAATGAAACAATGCTTTATATCAAAATTAATATCCATAACACTTCAGATCACTGTTATTGCCACCTACAGGTTCTACATAATGTTTACTATTAGTCATAATGTGGATTGTTTCGGGTAATATCTGTGCATATAATTATTAGTATCCGGTTAGTAATAATGTCCTTAAAGTAGTTTATGATGCGATGTTTGTATTCGAGAATATCTGCGATTGTAGTGACTATTCTCTATATAGTAAACATTAGTAACTCATCTCTACAATAACTGTATAGCGGCGGGAACAATATCATAGTGCAAATATACGATTGCTCGTTGTACACAGTAATATCCACATAGTAACGATTGCAATTAATATTTGCACTATCTCAGATATTACAAATCTTACAATCTATTTTTTTCAGTGCAGGTACACGCTAGGTATACTACACACTTCATAAAAGAAAACACTAGGAAATCAACGCACTTGCATATGCGTTTGATTTAATCGCAATATGGCGGATTCTTATGTCGCACAGCACGATCATGGACAGGCCGCCCGCTATTTTCCAGAGTTGTTTATGCTATCTTGAAGCTGCATCTGATAATCAGCTATTGAAACAAGTTGTCTAACACCATTTTTTTTAAATATCCTTTCAAAACCGGTGCCAATACAATTTTGGTGTGAAAAACAATGGACCTATATTTTCGGTGTCGTTGTAGCAGGTTTTATTGCTTAGCGTCCCCGTTTTACCCCGGTCTATTCTACATCATTAATTATAATTTAATCGCAATATGGCGGATTCGTATGTCGCACAGCACGATCATGGACAGGCCGCCCGCTATTTTCCAGAGTTGTTTATGCTATTTTGAAGCTGCGTCTGATCAATCAGCTATTGAAACAAGTTGTCTAACACCAACAATTTGAAGCGTCGTTTAAAGTGCAGTGTAACGAATATGAATGTGGCGCTACGTTTACAAATCAGAAGTCTTTCAAGCAGCATGTGTTTCGAAAGCATCCTCACGTCGACATTAATTAACGAAGAAGCTGCAAATATCCCGGATGTGGACAGAGATTGAGATACAAGGTAAATCGTTGTAATTCATTTGTAAGATGATTCATAGTTGGTATTGCCTTTTTTATTTTCGACCCCTACGCACTACGGTATCAACTGTCAACATGTATTGGGGGAGGGAGGGGGGGGGGGGTGAACACACCCACAACCGTGTAAAAAGTAATGACATGCGTGAATGCGTTTACAGCGTGTTAAAACAATGCGCGTAAAGCGTGTAAAATTTACACACTTTGACATGTGTTGATAATCAACACACCTTGAAGCGTGTAAAAAGTGACTGCACGATTCACACGCCTAAAGCGTGTTGAAACAACACGCTTGTTTTTAGAGTGCACCGAAAACATAAACGAACGTAGGTAGATACGGCTTTTTTTAACCCAAAAATGTGCCATCACCGATAGGAGTGGTTACTGAATTAGGTAATAGGAGGACTCGGTTCTTCGGGTATGTGGTTCTGTGGGGGGGGGGGGGGGGGGGGGGGGGGATCGAGGATACGGAAGAACGGGAAGGATGTGGAACTCTGGAGTTTGTGTCCGTAGGTGAGCATGTGAAGTCCGAGGATACAATAAATTTCCATCCACCGTGAGGGTTTTGCCGACTAATCGTCCCCCTTTAACGTTTAATTGACCCACTCGCGAGGGAACAAGTATTGTCCGGGTATCGGTGAGCGGTGGAAAAGAGGAAGAAAGGAGGAAAAGGGAGGGAGATACCCGGAGAGAGTACCGGGGTCGTACAGTCCGCGACGATTCGCCGCACGCAGGCTTAATCAACGAGCTTTTACGAGGCGCAGCTCCCCCCCCCCCCCCCCCCCCCCCCCCCCCCCCCACGCCCCCTCCGTTACACAGTGGTCCGCCTCGACCGTTGACGCTCCAGGCACATACGTACCTTCCATGCACGCGTATCTGTGCACGGCGAATGGTAAAATCGGTACAGTGAACCGGTTGCCGGGTTGGAATATAAATAGCTGATTTGTACATGCATCCACGTGGATGGGGGAGGGTGGGGCAAAATGGGAAGCTAAGAAACAATGACTCGTCGGATAAGTCCGATTTTACGAATTTATTGCTTGCTAACACAAAAAAATTTATTACATTTTCGGGGTAAAATGGGACACCTTTCCATCTCATTCTTCGATATATTTTTTTTATTTTTTGTATGTATTCACACTTCTATCTTTAATTTCTATTTTTATTTTCTGTTTTGTCGGTATTATATCTTCGTCTCTATTTTTGTTTGCAATATTCATTCATGAGGCTGCGTTGTTCTCGTGTACCTTTTGCATTTTTCGTTTTCTACTTTATTTACTTGGTTTATTCTTGTGTCTTCGGTTGGCTCATGTGATGTGGCAGGGTTCTCGTAGGGGACTTCAGTTGCAGAGAACGAAATACTTATCGCTTTCTCTCTCTCTCTCTCTCTCTGTCCATTTTTACCTCATAGGTGAAACCGGGGAAAAACCGGGTCATGGGGCAAAATGGGGTACCCAAAATTATTGAATAAATCGATTCATGATAGCCAAGAAACGACGGAAACCGGGGCCAAAATGGGGACATGAAATGCCATATTGACGTGGGGCAAAATAGGGTAATAACAAAGCTAACAAAACTTGCCGCAAGCGCCGAGATGGTTTTTTTTTTAAATATCCTTTCAAAACCGGTGCCAATACAATTTTGGTGTGAAAAACAATGGATCTATATTTTCGGTGTCGTTGTAGCAGGTTTTATTGCTTAGCGTCCCCGTTTTACCCCGGTCTATCCTACATCATTAATTATAATGCGCTAATTGGGGTAGGTCATATTCGCCCCATTGGCCCTGCCATACCACTTTTGCCGTAACCAGCCGTTCTAAAAATCGCATTAAATATCGTCCCTCCGAATGGCAACCTCACGGTCTTTGAAGGGACGGAAAAAGTTATAAGGTTTTATTAAGTCAAAAAAAAAAAAGCAAAGAAAATGGTTGCAGTCTACTTTGTGACTCAGCTCGGTGATTCTGAACTCGGCGCAGATGCTCTTTGCAGTTTGAGCTTTTCCCCCATTGAGCCATCGACCTGCCTCGAAGCCCCTCCTTCGGCGACATCTTATGTCAAGCTTTGAGGCACTTTCTCGGGTGGAAAACCCTACCCACCCAAAGGACAGGATTAATCGCTCGGCCAGCCGGTGGAATCGGGGCCGGAGAATTTTTCCGAGGCTCGACGTTTTACTTTGCTTCGCTGTAGGTTGTACAGCTCGGCAGGCACTGTAGGCAGGCAAGCGCGCGCGGTCTTCCGACGAAATCGTTTGATCCTCGGGAACGTCCGTTAATCACGTACATCGGGCTCGCGCAGCATCACGGCCCACGTGCACTCTACGGGCTCGCGAGGCGTGGATCTAATCCGAAAATCCTGGTAAACACTAAAGAAAAAAAAAAAAAAAAAAAAAAAAAAAAAAAAATTAAGAAAGACAGGAGGAGTATTATGTACAGCGAGGAGGAAGATATTTTGCATTCTCGGCGGAAATGCAACGAAAAACATTGTTGAATATAAAGGGAAACGCGTGTGGGTCGGGCGCTGTGCGGGTCTTGATGAAAACCCGGGAGCGAGAAATCAGCAAGCGACCCCCGGAGTCGGAATTAATTTTCGCAGGGAACAAAGTAACGGCGGTACGGCGCTGGAAGTTCACGTGGATGGAACTGGAATATGTAACGTTGTAACGTCGAATTTAGCCGAGAGGTCGAGAGGTTCGCTGGATACCGGGCCGTTCTTGCTTCGTCCCCCGGTTATTCCACTTTTCCCAACTCCGCCGAAACGAAGTTTTTTCGAGACTGCTGCAACCGGAGCATCAATATTAATGCGACTCCTGCGAAATAAGACACTTTCTGGCAGAGATTTCGCAATTCATTTTATCAAACCACGCTGCCGCGAATACATACTGCAAATATTCGTCACTTCGAAATGTAAGATCACACGGTGAAAAAAAATTGTTTTTAGATTCGACGAAACTTCTGTTGTCTGGAAACGTCGATAATTTTACAAAATTAAGGTAGTCCTTGCGGACAGCCTGAGCCCACGTGAGCTCAGAGCGAATTGAGAGCGAATTGAGAGTGGAATTGCGCGATGAGATAAAAATCTGAAAAAAATCAACCATATGGAAGGTACTGAAAAGATTGATTTTGCATAATAATAATTCCAAAATGTTATTAACAAATGAATGAAAAAAAAAAATTGTTCAACAAATCTTCCGGCAAGTTAACTTTTTGTTCATATAAAAACAATAAGTTAATCTTTTTGAATACGTATGAATTTTTTCAGAATTTTGTCTAATTTTTTGAAAATTGCGTTTTTAGTTAATAAAAAAACGTGATTTTCAAAAATTAGATAAAATTCTGAAAAAATTCATACGTATTCAAAAAGATTAACAAATTGTTTTTATATGAACAAAAAGTTAAGTTGCCGGGGAATTTGTTGAACAATTTTTTTTTTATGCATTTGTTAATATTATTTTGGAGTTATTATTATGTAAAATCAATCTTTTCAGCACCTTCCATATGCTTGATTTTTTTCGAATTTTTATCCCATCGAGAAGTGTTCGCAATTCTCTCTCAATTCTCTCTCAACTCATGTGGGCTCAGGCTGTCCGCTAGGATTACCTTAAACATTTTTTTCAAATGTTTTAATTTTTTTATTTAAATATATATATATATATTTTTTTTTTACAAATTAGAAATTATCTAGAACAATGAATGAGAGGCGCGGTAGCGTCTCGGAGGCAAGTATATTTGCCGTAAGTAAAACAGCACGACATGTCGCGCCAAGATTCGTTTACTCAAACGAACGCGCTTTCAGGCCTTCGCGGCGAACGATATTTCGATTATCTTTGTAAATATTGCGTTAAACACAATTTTTAGTAACACAACAAATTTTTTATTTATTTTTCGCCGTCGGTTCCCACCGAAATTAAAGCTGTAGGAGAAGGCATGATAATTTCCACTCTCAAAAAATTATGTTTGAAAATTGATGAACGGTATTGTAAGCTATTTTTTTGCATAAACTGTTTCTGGAATTTCAAACACATGCGCGTTGCAATTTCACAGTAAATTTTATATTTTTAATGAAATTTTTTGTAAATTTCATTCAAAAGATTTGTAGTTTTAATATCTGGTATCTTAATTTTACGAAAAAAAAAAATACATTAATGCTCAATTAATGTGAGTGATGTGAGCGAATTTCAAGTTCCAGTACATTAAATTTACAATTTATTTTCACAGTGTCCGCATTTTTCATATTTCAACGAAGCCATAAAGTTGCCGCAAAGAAACTTGAAATCGGCTTAAGTTAATTATTATTGAAACGAGACCATCCCAACTATCGGATAACGGCTTTTCAACAGTATTCTAAAAAAAAAAAAAAAAGAAAAAACCCCCTTGGCTCTTCATCTTTTTTTTGGTAGCATATTGGGATTTATAATACCTGAAATATTCAGTAGAGCAGAGGTAATATATCGCGGTATAACTTGCATGGGTTAATGGAATCCATAACTCTTATCGGACCGTTATCCTCGAGGGCGGCATGGGGGGAGGGGGGGGGGGGGTGGAAGGAGTTGGTAGTGGTTATTCCGAATATACGTTATTGCCGGGGACTCGTCACGGACACCTGGAGAGCATTTGAGAGTCGCGCAGATAAGGCTCACAACTCACGGCGCGTAGTTTTTGCTTGGTTCTCCCCGACGCTGTCGCCGTTCCGCTTCCTCTCCGGCTTCGCCTCTAACCCGAGCTGCTTTTTTTTTTTTGGTCCCTCCCATACCTCTCCCGCGACGCTTTGCGGGTTCTCGGCGGGCGAAGCGTGGGAGGAACGCCCGAGCTGGAAGGACGTCGCAGCGAATAGGAGAAATTTCTAGCCGGTGCTTTGGGAACGGATGGAAGGGTTCGCCAGTGCCAGACCAGGAGCAGCACGCCTGGGCCATCCGGTCCGAAACTTTGGTAACTAATTGCGACTAGCAATTTGTCACGCAGACAAATGGCGGCTCGTCAGGCAGGGCCGTAACTCCGACGGTGGCTCGGCATTTCGGCCACCGAAATACCGGAGTCCACCGGTCCCGTCGCGCTCCGTCCCGAAAAGCACCGACGTTATACCCCGCTGTCTCGCTCCATGCGCTCCGAGCGTTACTTTCTCCCGGGCAACCCACTGCCGAGGCTCCATCGACGAATCGAAATTTTCCCGAACCCCAAACCCCCTCCCCCCCTCTCGTAAATCCAGTCAGACCGAGCCATCGATATCGCGGGAGCGCGAGGAGGTCGCGCGATTCAATCCCGCAGCCTGAAAAACCGACAGGCTGCTTACTCTATATCTCACTTTCACGCGATAACCTCATGGGGAAAAAAGCTCTGAGTATGTACTTCACGTGTACGGTATACTATATATATATATATATATCTCTCTCTATAATATAAAAAGATTTCGCCGCTGTCGCCGCCGCCGCCGCCGCCGCCGCCGCCGTCGCCGCCGTGTCAAGAATCGAGGGGGGGGAGGGGGGGGGGGGGGGGGGGACAGTACTTGGATCCAAGTACTGAACTGAAAGGATTTCGCCGCTATCGCCGCCGTGTCAAGAATCATGGGGGGGAACCGTACTTCGATGGGTGACCGCGGTCACCCATCCAAGTATTGAACCCGTCTTTTGAAGTATTTGGAATAATAAGGGTTTTCGTCCAGAAATGGGTGCGAGCGCGCGAAGCGCGCGAGCCACAATAACCCGCTAGTATATATATATATATATATATATGTATTGTAACGGGACGCCCTACCCTCCGGTAGGTCTTTCCGCTTTCCGCGAGATGGCGAGTCGGCGGAGCTCTCGAGCAAGCGAAGTGTTCCCCGAGTCGCTATAAAGGCTCAACCTATCCCTCCCTCTGGGTCCTTTCCCATCCTCGCGAATCGACCACAACCTCTTCGAGGTAATTCCAAATGGAGCCTCGTCGTATTATTTTCCAGACTGCGTAAGCACGTGTGTCTCGGCATACGTGTCTCTGAGCATAGTAGACTCACCGTCAGAGGATAGTGTTCGGCCTTGAACGTCGGATCGACTTTTAGTCTCCGAATTGCATGAATGAAGAACTCCTTTGAGTTTCCTAGTTCCCGTCCGCCATGTTCGCAAGCGTGTAACTAACGCTATCGTCTCATTAGAGTCGATCCTCCTTGATGGAGAATGCGTCATAGAGTGATCAGCAATCCAGCTGCCTCCTCTAATCGAGCTCATGTGGCGCGAAATCCCGTCCTCCACACCTTATCCTACCGGTCCAGTACCGAACTCTTTTCCTTCCATTTGGAAGAAGACGATCTAAAAAATCGTGGGTTCGATATTCCGGTCCTCTGGAATATCGAAACACACACAGTATCTGCAGTGCTGTCGTTGGGCACTTGACCCGAGCGCGAGGAATTTATCTGTCTGTGGGCAGACCTCTCGATTGCCCGAAACGATCGTCTATTGACTCTCCAGTGGCGTATTTTTTTTTTTTTTTTAACTCTTTAATACGAATTCTCGCGCACGGCACAGGGGACTCCTGCACGCGGATAGCGATTATTTTTGGCGATTACCCTGTGCGGCAATGCTCGGAAGATTTAAATTTCGAGCCGCGAAACTCGAACGACGATCCGCTCGAACCCAGTGTATACTCGAATATCGAACTCATATCGATAATAGAAACACACAAAAGTGAGGTGTGAGCGCGAATCGCTCTCTTTCTCCCTGGGGACGTCGAGCGTGAAGGACGGTCGTGGAAATAATCAGACGTTACGTGGAGCCTAGCGGAGGATTTGCGTGTTTGACGCTCCATAATTGTGCTTGGCCAGCCAATTGACCCGGATATCGAGGAACTTTTTTACCGGTGAAGTCCGCGAGCCCCAGGGGTGATAGAAAGAGCCTACGTGGAAGCGACCTCACTCTAACCAGAGTTGAGTAATAGTTACTGTTTCTTATATTTTTGTTCCTTTTGGTATACTGTTTGTCCCTGTTCCGGCCCTGTTGGGTAGATAACGGACAGGAGGAATATTTTGTATTCACGATAGAGAGATCGGATTGTTCGGGTGTGAAATTTATGTTTTGTATGATTCGATGGATGACGGATGATGTGGAATGATTTTTCTTCTTTTGTATTGACGAAAAATATTTGTTTAATTATCGGTGCAAATTATATTGTCCGGCTAAGTGACCGGTATTATTCTTACGTTACGTGTGGGTATAGCCCGAAATAAATTCCCGTCGAACGCTGCATAATATTACTTGGATTTTAAAATAAGTCGCGAGGAAAATAATTTTAGCAAAGTTTACAACCCAGACCATAATTGTTCCCCAGCTCGCTCGCCGATGCCACTGGGTTCTGACAAAACGTCCCTTGAGGCTGCAACAATATCTGTCGGTGATTAAAAAAAAAATCTCCTCGCCAACTTCGCATGCCGCACAGCGAAAGTCGTCGGCCAAGACACCCACTATTGTTGTTTAAGAGAGGATAAACGTTGGGCAATACGCGGCGCGGGCCGCAAAGGCCGCATCGATCCGCGACCGTGGAATATCGGAGCTTCGTTTTTAAACACCCTCCCCCCTCGCTCGAGGCAATGGAGCTCGCGCTCTCTTTTATTCTCTACTTTGCCCCCCCCCCCCCCCCCCCCCCCCCCTTCATCGTTCGCTTTTCCTTCTTTTCCGCCGACGAAGTGGCTCTCCGGGCCGCTCCCTGGCAGCCCCGCGGCTTTTCTCGTTGCGGCGATAAAAATTAAAAGTTGCCCAACAACTATAAGCGCGAGGGGGCGAGGAGCGGACCGGCAGCAGCAGGCTGACGAAAAGCCGAGGCGCTTCGGAAACTCCCGGTGGAGCGTGTGCCGCTTTCGAAAGCCTTGGCAGGTGCCGGAAGGCCGGTTCGCGGCCTCACCCGGCTCTCGCGAACAGGGGAACGATGGTGGCGAACTGCGAAGGGGCAGAGGGACGATAGAGAAGGAGCTGGAAGGGGGAGGGGGAAGAAAAAAAGTCTCAGCCCGGGCTTTACTAATTAAGCTCCCGGGAACGGTTGGCTCGCTCGCTACCTGGATCTCGAGAAGGAAAGTTCGTAAGGGGCTCGGTAGTAGTGTTCCAAACGAATTTCCAATGTTACAAGTTATATATCTAGTGTCGCCTTCCAAGCTCCTCTTCCCAACCTCCTCCTCCCCCCCCCCCCCCCCCCCCTCGTCACTCCCTGCGGTGCTTTTCTAATACAATTATCCAAACTTCAGTGGTATTCAACTTTTACCCGGACCTTACACTGGTACCATTCAATTATCTTTCATTTCTTCTGCTTGGATTGCAGCTTGGGCGGCAGGGAGGAAAGACGGGGTAAAATGGCCCCACGCGATCTACCCGCCGATTATAGATGAGCCAGATCGCGTTCGCTACTTTTACCCTCCATCTACCTAATTGGAGCACAATTTCTGTATCCGCTGTGTCATCTGTCTGCGGTGAAACGTTGGGCTTTATTAAGGTGTCTCACTGTCCAATCTGTACTAACATAGATTCGCCCCGGCACCGACCAGACATCCATAACGAGTCTCCAAATTATCGAACGAACGGGAACAGACGTTCCGAGAATAGGTGTCCCAATAATATCTCATACACGTTGCTCGATATACCAGGAAAAATGACTCAACTTTCGTGGAAAAAAAAAAAAAAAGTTTGCGCGGCTTTATTTCTTCCCCCTCGGTCTCCGGTCGGGATTATCGAATGGTAGGTTGAATACACTCTCCGGCTCGATGGATCCGCGAGAAACTGAGACTTTTCGGACTTTCGACGGAGGCGGAAAGCCTTCGAAAACGTTCTTCTTCATTCTCTTCCTCCTCTTGTTCCTCCTCTCCTGTAGCCCTCCGGGATATCCGAAGCAGAGACGTTCTTTATACTTTGACCACGGCACCGTGCTGTAATCCAGCGAATACTCGGCTCCCGCTGCAACTTCGCCCTCCGTTCCCTTACACTTGTCCGATCACACACAGGGATTTTACCACGGAGCGCGGCTCGCCGTCCGTCATGACGCCGGAAACAGAGCTCAGACTTTGTACTCGGTACCACTCTCGGTACACTCTCTATCCATCTCCCTGCCCATACCTCTCCGGCTCTCGAGAAGAACTCTCCGCGTCTGATCGCATGCGGTGACTTTCTACTTAATCCCTATCTCGAGGCTGCAGGCCCTTCGTCCCGGCTATTCTTCGGATCGAGGAAGCTCCGCGCCGTAAGGTAAAGCTACCAACGATCGGACGGTTAAGAGCAGCCTAAGATTCCAGCAGTTATTAATTTGTCAAGAACATTTTTTTTCTTGAAATAACCGAAACCAATGTCAAGCCGATAGTTTCTAGTTTCCAAAAGTCACCGGTTAATTATAAGAGGATAAATATTTTTTTTAATTACGGAAGAAAGTATCAAGAGAGCCGAAATGTAGCGATCTTCGGACGCGGTTTTTCGGCACGTCCCTATATTCGGACACTGCGTGTCCCAATGTTTCGGACGATCGCAGATTTCGAGAATTCTTATGTGCGAACTTTTTAGTTAATATTGACTAAAGGAATTCCTTTGCGATTTATCAATTAAATCAATGAAAACAATAATATTCACGCGAAACAATAACGAAGATAAGATACGTAGAAAACTGGCTAACCTAACTTTTTCGTACTGTCCGATTATTAGGTCGCGTATGTAGTAACGCTTGTACCATTCTTCGGACACTATATCGTCGGTGTTTTAACAGAATTCAACGATAGAAAATAATTTAGTCTTAAACCTTGTGTAACTTTTTTTCTGTGCATCACATAATGTTTGCAGTTACGATTACAAGTGTCATAATGGATTTTCAATACTTCAATTCGGTATAAATCAGATCCGCATAGGAGTGTCCGAAGATTGGGACGTGTCCGAACATCGGTACCGTTACCTCACTTCTTTCATCCATTTCTCGCTGCAGACGCCTCGCGAACCCCGCAGCTGGGAAGCCCCGAAGTAACTGCGCTAAATTCGAGCTCGCTGTTCGGAAAACTCCAAAGGGATTCCGGAACGCCGGGCGGAGGTTTGACCACTGTGCGTGCATACGTACCGGAGGCTTCCGGTGAAATACTCCTCGCCCTCTCCACCTCCCCCGGCTTTTTCTACTGAATAACTGAATGGCCGTTCGCGCACTCTCGCTCGCGGAGTTTCACGGCCCGATATACAACTCCGTACATCTGGAAGTACCGCAACACGGTGTACACCACCAGTGCAATCTCCGTATGGCTCTGAATGAGGCTCGCTCCGTCGAGGAGTTCCCCGCCGTGCCAAGCGAACGAACGTGGGGAATCTCCGCAGGAACGAGAGTTCCTATAAACACCGTTTTGGCCGCTGGCCCGGCTTTCTTTTTCTCCCCTCGCACTTTCATTTCCCTCCCCGCGGTGGCTCACCCGCTCTGGCTCATCGCTTCCCTGTACGACTGCAGTTTCACCTCGGCGAGTTTCACCGTTCGGTGAGACCGCAATCTCGGTCTGTCTGGTGTTCTGTTCGTAACAAAAGCCAGACGCTGATCTCATCGGTTCCGTGCGCTGGCGTAGGCGAGAGCGGGGCAAAATGGACCATCGATTCCAATTTCTATCGGACTTAAGAAAGTCCAGGCGCGAGTGGAGGGCACGGGTCCGTTTTGCCCCCGAAGTCCATTTTTTCCTCGTTCTAAACCCTCCCCCCCCTCCTCCCCACACTTCTGCTCATTAAGTTGGCAAACTTTGTTCGCACTTTAATATCCACCGAGGAACGGAGTGTCGATGCACGCCGTGTTGTTCGCTTTAATTAATTACACCCATTACCGGAATGCTTTTATCTCTGTACCAATATTTCATTCCCCTCTTTCCTTTACAATTTTTGTTTTTTTTCTTTCTTTTCTTCTCTTTATTCTATCATTTACTTTCATCTACGTTTCTCACTCCCTCCCCTTTTCTCATTTTATTTTTCATCCGGCTACTGCTCGCCGTGCACGATGTTCCGGGCACTGGATTGCGAAAGTCGTAATCTCCACCTTCTCATTAGGTAAATCGCCACCCGTTTCTTCTCCACCCGTTTCGCGGGACGGAGAGCGAGGTGAGGAGAAGCTCGCACCTAACCGACTTGCATTACGTTGATGGCATTGACCGAGTGTCCTGACTCTCGTCCTCTCGACGACTCTCAGTTCTTTCCATATTGCTTCTCCTGCGTTTTTTTTTTTTTTTTCCTTTATTTCGTTCGCCTTTCTTTTGCACTCTTGGGGTTTTATTTTCTGGCTCGTATCTCCGTTGCAAAAATGCAATATTGTCCGTGCATTTCGCCACTTGCTCTCGTCCGTTTTAACCCCTCGAGAGCGGGCTCGATCATTCTTTTTTTTTTTTATCTACAGAGCGGTCTTTGAAGATTTGTATTTTTATTTATTATTTTCCTTTTTTATGCTTTTCGCTAAACTAAACATAATAACAAACATTGTGCAGACAAAAAAAACTAACATGATTTAATAAATAACCGGGAACTTATAATGCAGGCGAGATACAACGAGAACACAACGATGTGATAACCTCATGAGGTCGACACAGACATGTGGATCAAATATGACACCACGAATTTCCGCGGCCGATTACGTGTGGGGTGTTGACAAAATGAAAAATACCTACATTCCGACGTCTCTGGCGGTGAAAGACAACTGAAACACTGATCCAAACTCCGAAACATGTAAAACCCACAGAGACAGATAGGTTCTTAATGATTGAATACACTGTGAAAAAAAATTAGTTTGAAAATTAATGAACAGTATTGGAAGCTTTTTTACATAAACCGTTTCTGAAATTTTAAACACATGTGCGCTGCATTTTTTTCAGTAAAATTTGTATTTTTCGCAAACATTTTTGTAAATTTCAAGCAAAAGATTTGTAATTTTAGTATCTGGTATTTTTATTTTACAAGCAAAGTACATTAACGTTCAATTAATATGAGTAATTTTAGCAAATTTCAAGTTACAGTACATTAAATTTATAATTTATTTTTACAGTGTACCATTTCAAAGCATTCTAACCTAACCCTCACAGTAACGTTGATTTTCCTCACAATAGCCACACATAACCGAGATTGAACGGAACAGACCACGTAACGGACGACAATACACAATTAATAGCCGTTTGAAAGCGAACACTACCACGCAAGAATAACTAAGAAACCAAACAGGTAATAAACAAAAAAAAAAGACCCTCAAGAAATATAATTGAAAGACATGAGATGAACGATAAGAATTAATCCAAGTACTAAAAGTTAGATACATATAAATATGTATTTAATAATAATAATAATAATGGCGGTACAGTGTAGCTGATTCGGCTACGGACGCACTGGAAGTTAGGTAGCTTAGCAGAGTGCAGGTAGGGAGTGCTAGGGGAGAAACGGGATGGGTTTCCGTAAAAACCCAGAAGGGTATACGGTGGAAAAATGGAACAAATATGAAAAATTGTAAGAGTGCAGATTTAAATTTGAACTCGGATAGCGGCAGAGCGAGAGACCCGAAATCGAAAGATCGATGACCAATATCGATATGGCCAAATAGGGACATCTGCGCATGTCCGAGTAGAATGATATAAGCGAGCACACCTCTGTCTCTTCCTCTTTCGCTCTGGGGACGTCGTGCTCGGTGGACACAACAAGTAACGAGGAATAGCGAGACGTATCTCGTGTCGGACGCCTTCGACCGCGCTTGGCCAGCCGGCTGTAAGGTAACGGTACCGATGTTCGGACACGTCCCAATCTTCGGACACTCCTATGCAGATCCGATTTATTCCGAATTGAAGTATTGAAAATCTATTATGACACTTGTAATCGTAACTGCAAACATTATATGATGCACAGAAAAAAAGTTACACAAGGTTTAAGCCTAAATTATTTTCTATTGTTGAATTCTGTTAAAACACCGACGATATAGTGGCCGAAGAATGGTACAAGCGTTACTACATACGCGACCTAATAATCGGACAGTACGAAAAAGTTAGGTTGGCCAGTTTTCTACGTATCTTATCTTCATTATTGTTTCGCGTGAATATTATTGTTTTCATTTATTTAATTGATAAATCGCAAAGGAATTCTTTTAGTCAATATTAACTAAAAGTTCGCACATCAGAATTCTCGAAATTTGCGATCGTCCGAAATATTGGGACACGCAGTGTCCGAATATAGGGACGTGCCGAAAAACCGCGTCCGAAGATCGGTACATTTGGGCGCTCTTGATACTTTCGTCCCTAATTTAAAAAATATTTATCCTTTTATAATTAACCGGTGACTTTTGGAAACTAGAAACTATCAGCTTGACATTGGTTTCGGTTATTTCAAGAAAAAAAATGTTCTTGATAAATTAATAACTGCTGGAATCGTAGGCTACTCTTAACCGTCCGATCATTGGTACCTTTACCTTAAACCCATTTTTATCTGCGAGCCCCAGAGGTCCGAAAGAGCCAACGAGGAAGCAAAACCACCCAAAGAAAAGTTACGTAACGTACAATTAACCAATTTATTATTCAATTTTCTTGGCGAAACATAAACGACGGTATGACGTACGAATGTGTGTGATGAGAGATTAGAGAATGATGGACAGAGAAATGACGATTTGATGTTAATGGTACGATAAAGGTATGAAGAAGGAAATGACTAGAGGAGAGACGATTGTATTTGAATGAAAGCAGCCACGCTCGAGTGGCATATATCTGTTGTGTAATTTATATCGAGTCTCCTCAACATTGATAAAGCTGGAGACCTCTCTATATAATTTGTGTGTTTTTATTTGTGTTACGATCGGAATTTTACAAAATACTGATAATAATGAGAGATGAACCATATAATAATAAGAGTTTAATAATAAGAGATGAATGTACTATGAGTTAGATACACATAGATATGTATTTTAGTAATACACTAGGACCTCGACTTCATTCACAGCGACGGGACCGGCTCCCACTGAGACGCACGAAAATCGAGGCCGCGCATGCCCCGCCCATACAAACTGTCGAGCATGGCAAATAGGCCGCACAAATCGAGGCCCTAGTGCAATAATCTAATCGCAGATCAAAAAAACAACTTCCTTAAGAGGGTCCGGGGTCGAAACGTAAAGGAGTCTCTTCAATGAAAATCTCAAGAATTGAATACCAAAAAAAGACCGTTCCACAGCCGCAACGCATCAAAGAAAATTCTCTCATCCGTCAGAGCCTCAACAAACATATATTTTGTTTGTTTCTTTGATGGATCGAACAACATTTTTATTGTTATCTTATCGAAATTATTTTCCTCCCAGAGAACCCACCGAACGCTGAAGAACCGGTTCACGGAAGCTCAAACTCGCCACGCGTGAGTGGCATATATCTGTTGTGTAATTTGTATCGAGTCTCCTCAACATTGATAAAGCTGGAGACCTCTCTATATAATTTGTGTGTTTTTATTTGTGTTACGATCGGAATTTTACAAAATACTGATAATAATGAGAGATGAACCATATAATAATAAGAGTTTAATAATAAGAGATGAATGTACTATGAGTTAGATACACATAGATATGTATTTTAGTAATACACTAGGACCTCGACTTCATTCACAGCGACGGGACCGTCTCCCGCTGAGACGCACGAAAATCGAGGCTGCGCATGCCCCGCCCATACAAACTGTCGAGCGTGGCAAATAGGCCTCACAAATCGAGGCCCTAGTGCAATAATCTAATCGCAGATCAAATAAACAACTTCCTGAAGAGGGTCCGGGGTCGAAACGTAAAGGAGTCTCTTCAATGAAAATCTCAAGAATTGAATACCAAAAAAATACCGTTCCACAGCCGCAACGCATCAAAGAAAATTCTCTCATCCGTCAGAGCCTCAACAACCATATATTTTGTTTGTTTCTTTGATGGATCGAACAACATTTTTATTGTTATCTTATCGAAATTATTTTCCTCCCAGAGAACCCACCGAACGCTGAAGAACTGGTTCACGGAAGCTCAAACTCGCCACGCGTGAGTGGCATATATCTGTTGTGTAATTTGTATCGAGTCTCCTCAACATTGATAAAGCTGGAGACCTCTCTATATAATTTGTGTGTTTTTATTTGTGTTACGATCGGAATTTTACAAAATACTGATAATAATGAGAGATGAACCATATAATAATAAGAGTTTAATAATAAGAGATGAATGTACTATGAGTTAGATACACATAGATATGTATTTTAGTAATACACTAGGACCTCGACTTCATTCACAGCGACGGGACCGTCTCCCGCCGAGACGCACGAAAATCGAGGCTGCGCATGCCCCGCCCATACAAACTGTCGAGCGTGGCAAATAGGCCGCACAAATCGAGGCCCTAGTGCAATAATCTAATCGCAGATCAAATAAACAACTTCCTTAAGAGGGTCCGGGGTCGAAACGTAAAGGAGTCTCTTCAATGAAAATCTCAAGAATAGAATACCAAAAAAAGACCGTTCCACAGCCGCAACGCATCAAAGAAAATTCTCTCATCCGTCAGAGCCTCAACAACCATATATTTTGTTTGTTTCTTTGATGGATCAAACAACATTTTTATTGTTATCTTATCGAAATTATTTTCCTCCCAGAGAACCCACCGAACGCTGAAGAACCGGTTCACGGAAGCCCAAACTCGTATCGCGAAAGAGATACAAAAAAGGAAAAGAACACAAAATTTGCTTCAAACATAAACCTAGTTCAGATACGCGATGAAACAGAGTGGATACGAGAGGAAAACTGAAGAGGCTCGGCAAGGATGTGCCGAACGAGAACTTGCGAGAGTTCCCGCTTTGATGAGTTTCACGAGAAATCGATGAAAGAGCAGGTGTGTTGTGGGGGGGCGGCGGGGGGGGGGGGGGGGGGGGTGGAGGGAATATAAGCTTATGAAATAGCGAACTGAATAATTCAACTTCCATGCTCTACCCATCCGCCTTCCCATTCCACCGTGCTATGGTAATAGCCGCAGTATCGTATGTGGAATGTTCACCAACAGCGGCACTTCAATTATATATGTACATACATCGGGCTCAGGTAAAGACCGAATATGTATATCGAACGACACAGATACGGCGACTTGTCGCATTATTTCTACACGACTAGCAGCGTAACTCGCCGAAAGCAAAAAAAAAAAAAACCGGCACGGATTTTCGTTTATACTTGGCGGGAATTTTAGAGCGTTAAATCGGGGCCTCGACGGGCCTTTTCCGCACCGCAACATGCATAGTTTCCACCAGATTCATTGATAATCTCTGAAAAAAAAAAATCTTTTTTTTCGTTTCTGGTCTTGAATTCCTCCCGAAGAGCTTCCAGCTTCGTGTCGTCCGAGGGGAGAGTGAGGCCGCGTAGATTCCGGTACAGATAATTGAGCCACTTTAAATTCACTCGGTCGTTTCGGGACCGAACCGTAGTCCGGGTGCCCGGAACGAACGTTCCGCATCCCGGATCCCCATCCACGTTCCCTCTCCTCTTTCCGTGCCTTACGTAGCAAGAACCATCCACATGATAATCGATGTCGCCCAAGGAACCCCCGAAGAAGCTGCTCGACGCTGTTCTACCGAGCTTCACGCTCTTCCACGACACTATTAAAACATCTCTCCAAATGCAGATTAGTCTCTTCTACTGTATTTTCACTTTTACCTTCCGTTTCTTCGTCATCTTCGCCCCGGAGGCTTGAGGCTTTCGCCATCGTCGACTGTCCTCCGCGGCTGCGGGCGTAGCCAACGAGGTGAAGAGGACAGAGGTGAGAAATAAGAAATACACCGAAGCGGGGATGGCCGAAGGGTTCCAGTCGGGATGACGTTAATTGGTCGAATGCTAATGGACACCGCTACCATTCGAGGCTGGAGGAGGAGGTGCGAAGTGCAGAAAAAGTAAGCACCAAGCCAGAAAGAGAAACTCGCCGGTCGAAACTTTCGAGGATGTCGCGCGGCCCCGTCAAAACATGTCCAAGTTGGCCAGAGCGAAAGAGGGCCACGGTAAGCACGACGAGGCTGTGTGGAGCGTCCTACTCGAGGAGCGGGTTCCATTAACGTTTCCCGGGTATTCGCGAGCTTTCGCGCAGGCTGGTGAGCGAAACCCGGAGCCAACGAGCGCCGGTACCGCCGCTGCTGCCGTGTTGCGGCCCCGGGGTGTGTGTCTGTGCATGTACACGAGGCAGCTGGCGGGCGTACAGCTTGAGCGCACCTCTCGCGAACCACGGTAATTTTTAATTAAAAACTTTTCCCACCACCAACGGCCGCATCCCCTATTTAATATCGGGATATTCTCCCGCTCACCTCCGGGGGCTTTTTACCACCTGCAGCCCGGGCTCACCGGGCTCTCCTCTATTTCATCTCCCGCTCGCCTAACGCGCGCCACCTCGGCCATGATATTTCGGCTTGTTATTTATGGGCCATCGGGCATACCGTGTTAACCCCATTGAAACAGTCGAGCCGGCTGACTTAGTGGAATTTCTGGTTGGGACACACGGCGGGGGAGAACCGCCACTGCGCCCCTGTTTTCGGCCCAACTCCTGAGGGTGCACTCGATTAAGCGGGCCTGTGTAAATATTCTTCCTCGATGATCCGACTAACGAGGCTCTCCCCCCGGAAGTGGAGTACCGCGGGGATGGCCGGGGAGGATGAAAATACCGGGGGACCGGAGGAAATTTGCACGGAAACGACACGAACGAGAGTAAGTGCCTGGGAAAAGAGGCTGGAGGGAAAAGGCGGACGAACGGGGAAAGAGCTAGGGGTACAAAAAGAAGAAGGGTTCTTCATCCCCCGACGCCTTCAAGCGGCATTCCTTTTTCACTCGTACTTTACTGCGCGCCCCTTCTATCCTGTTCATCTTCAAGCTTATGTTTTTATTTTTATTTTTCTTGCTTCTTTAAATTTTTGTTTTTCAACATTTTTCTTTTAATTTTTTTTTTTTTTTTTTTTTTTTTTCGTAATTTCTCGCGTAGCTGCTTCGCCTGCAGGCCATAAATATCGCGCGGCTGCTGCAGGAGGCCGCGCTGAGAGCTTTCGCCGCTGTCGGCCCACTCGAGAAATACCGGCTATAATGATACTACTATGAGGAGTTTCTTCTTTTTTTTTTTTTTTTTTTCTGCCTACGAGCCGCAATGTAGAAGCGGCTCTTGTAGTGTTCGAAACGACGCGAAATGAAAATTCCAGGGGCACGCGGGGCTCTCTTCACGCGTTATCCAATTTACCGACCGATATTGCGAAGAATTGATCCGTCGAAATTGGGGATTAATCTGGCGTTGTGCGTCCACATTGTCGTGGTATGAGTTTTACGCTTGCCGATAGTGGTGGTGCTTTTTTTTTTGTGCTCGACCACTCACCGCTTCCGCGCCTTCTGCAGTCGCTTGCTTGAGCCTCAGTGATAACAGCTCACGGCGCGCCGGCTCTTGTGTATATATATGTGTATATATGTGTATATATGTGTATATATGTGTATATATGTGTATATATGTGTATATATGTGTATATATATGTATATATGTGTATATATGTGTATATATGTGTATATATGTGTATGTATGTGTATATATGTGTATATATGTGTATGTATGTGTATGTATGTGTATATATGTGTATATATGTGTATATATATGTATATATGTGTATATATGTGTATATATGTATATATGTGTATATATGTGTATATATGTGTATATATGTGTATATATGTGTATATATGTGTATATATATGTGTATATGTGTATATATGTGTATATGTATGTATATATATGCGTATATATGTGTATATATATGTACGTTCGCGAGGGGCTATTTCACTCAGACCCTTCGCCGAGCACGACTCGATAATTCCGTTGTTGATGGAAGCAAAAGCTCGCGAGAGGCAGAGTGACGTCAGCTTACGATGTCAAAACAGTCGATACCCCGGGCATCGCCCCCGTAGCTTTAAAGCATTACATCGCGTTAACCCTTTAATGATAAAGCTCTTCTGGAAGATACCCTCTTCAATTTTTATCGAACAATGCTGGGATATATTTTACACCCAGCTACGCATCGCGAAGGAAGTTCTCCGAGCATTGTTATTTTTCTATGAAGCTTTGTTCTGTTCTGTAAAAAAAAAAAATACGTGCATTTTTCAGACATTTCCGATAAAAAAAAAAGAAACAAAGGTTCGAGCGGTCGGGAAACTTTTTTTTCTGCACAAAAGAGTCTTCGGACTCTGAGGCTAAAATTGCGTGCCTTCGATACCAAAGAATATTTCACGGTATTAAATATTCTATCGATCCTCAACAATGTCATGACTCGCTTGCCGGTCGATCGTCGGGTGTAAGTTTATCCACCGATTGCGCGCGAAATCTTCCTAATTGAGTTACATCGTGACACTTGTGTTATCCGTCTAATGGAATTTAACCCGAGGGCTCCGGCGAGTCGGGCTCCGGAGTATTAAGACGGACGACTTCCGGTTGTCGGGGTTGAAAGTTACGAAGGCGGGGCCTTCCGGAAGCGTCGGACTGGTACGGAAGCCGCCTTCGGATTCCATTCGTGTCCGCGAGTACCGCGGAGCTCCGCGATAATAAACGCAAGAGGAGAACAAAAAAAAAGTTCACCCGGATGCGTGCGCTCCCTCTTTAATTTGGTACGAGAATCGAAGACAAGTCTGCGAGTGGATGAAACAACGGAGACTGACGAATCGGTAAGGGGTGGAAGAATCCCGTACGAAGCCGGCGGAGCCAGTCGCTAAGTGTGGCTACTCTGTTTTTCCCGTGCAAACAAAGGCTTTAGTTTCCCTTAGGAAGGAGGTGGGGGGTGGGGGGGGGGGGGGGGGGGGGGGTCGAAGGGAAAACTTCCGTTCGTCGTTTCCGGGGATTGTACGTTCGAGTCTGCGGGGCGAGGGAAGCGAGGCGTACCCGGGCTCTATATATATCGTAGATAGTAGAAGGAAAAGCCCGGGCCGTGTGCCGCCGGTTTTCTCGCTTCCACTTTTACTTCCGGGCCCCCTCTCGGTGCTCGTAAACTTTCGGCTCGGTAGAAAGAAACGCTTTTACAAAAAAAAAAAAAAAAAAAAAAAAAAAAAAAAAGAAATACGAAGAAAGACTCAAACGAAGAAATAAGAAGAGATCTCGAATAAGGTGGAGAGAAAGAAAATAAAAATAAAAAAGGGTGCACAGCTCTGGAGGAGTAGTAAGACGAAAAGAGGATAGCACACAGTAGCGAGGAATAGGAGGGGGGGGGGGGGGGGGGGGGGGGGGTGTAGAGAAGGTTGGAGTGGAAAAACGAGAAGGAATGAAGTGGAAGAATGTTGAACGACGCGCCGGGCAAGGTTCTCCCGGAGCTGGCTGACTTTCAACAACTTTAATTAGTCCCATTCCACGTCTTCGTCCTCCTGGCTGCTGCGTGCAGCGAGGACGACGACCAACACCGACGAAGCACGGACCGCGGTGGCTCTCCTCGCCCGGACGGAGGATGCACAATTTGCCAGTAGCCCGAGCTTGCATTACTCGACTCGTTTCGCTCGCTTAAAGTAAACTCGAATAAAGAAAAAAGAAGAAATAATCAAAAATAAAAAAAAGAGGAAGAAATAAAAATGGAGCCAGGCGGCGTAACAGGGGGGTGAGAAAGAGTTGGGGATTATTATAAACTTGAAAATAACCCGTGGGTCTCGTTTCGTTGCGGCCTCGGCATTCCCGTGGAGATAGCTTCGGTCGCATTTAATATTCTCCGGGAAATCGGCAAGGAGGGGAACGAAACGTAATGCATTTCATTATCAAAATGACTGTCGGTAAGAAATTTCGTATCGCGAGAGGAATATCAATTCGCGCAGGTATTTCACTGCGTCTGTTTCACATTGTTATTTACCCAACGCCCGTTTATTACGAGCCACACCGACTTTCTTGCGGCTGCGGAAGAACAACAGCAATCTCTTGGTCTCCATATTGCCCCCCCCCCCCCCCCCCCCCGTACTTGCGTGTCCTGTAACCAGAGATCTCTATAGTCTTTGCGGCAATTCGTACCATATAGAGTGCAGTGTACAGTTTCCTACTTCCAGCTCTTCGTTGCTCTCCTCAAAATACCACGATCCGTAACGAAAACTATAATTACTTTTTTTTTCATCAACGCTGACCATTTTACTTTCGAATGAAAATTATTGCGAGAGGTACACTGTTAAAAGTGATGTAAATTTAATGGATCAGACTGGAAGTTTTTATGCAAAAACTGGTAGGGTAAACCGGCCAATGAATGGACAGTTAAGCAGACGGAATAGCCAATGAATAGACGTTTTTTATGCACGTGCTCTTATGGAAAGTGGCCATTCATCGGCTGGTTTACCCTACATCGAATTTAATGTACAATTTTTGTGAAAAATTAATGTATATTTACAGTGAAATTTAAAGTAAATTATCGGATTTAAAGTAATTTTACAGTAAAATTAAAGTAAATTATTAAAAGTAAAGTATTTCTTAAGTTTTTAATGTACTGTACGTTCATTTTTCATTACAATTATACACGATATTTAATATACCAGTTCATGCATAAAAACATCCAGTACCAGTACGTTCAATTTCATAGGAATTTTTTTCACAGTGTAGGATTATATCCGGTTCACGTAATAATTTAATTACATTTTTATTACCGGCCGATATTGTTCGCCAATTATTTTCACCCTGCGACCACTTACTAAAGTCTCCACATTGTCGCTCCCCCCCCATACCTACATGTCCCATAACTGTAGATCTCTATAGCTTTAGCGGCGATTCATACCACACACAGTGTACTGCTTCCTACTTCCAACTTTTCGTTCCTCTCCTCAAAATACCGCGATCGGTAACGAAAAATGTATTTTTTTTTTTTTTTAACGTTTAAAAATATTAATCGCTGACCATTTACTTTATAATGAAAATTCTTACAACAACCAGGATTATATCCGGTTCACCTAATAATTTCCTTTGGGTCGGAAAAAATTTTATTACATTTATTACCGACCGATATTGTTTGCCAATTATTCTCCCCCTGCGACTGTGCTTACTAAAGTGTTGTTTTATTTTCTTATCAAACGATATTCCGTTCTGAGGAATCCTCTGTAGTTGCCTCTTGGCGCTGGCGCGCTCTCAATCCGTCTGGAACTCTCCTCTTCAATCTCTTGCTATATCATCGCTCGCTTGCTTTTTTATTTGTTAATTTTTTTCATCCTCTCCTCAGCAAATATATCTATCTACATCTTTTTTGCAAGCCCGTCTGCGCTACACGCCAAGTGCCTAGCGCGCATTCCTGCCTTTGCTTCCGGTGTCTTCCTCTCCCGTTCTCTCACTCCGCTTCTCGCGTTTCTCGCGACGAGCATCCCCCCCCCCCTTTTTCGCAAAGAGATCCTCCAGCGAGGACGCTCCTCTTCCTTCCTGCTTCCTGTCAAACCCGAAGCAGCTCAGCCGGCAGCCGGTTCTCTCATCCGAAATTCGAGTCGCAACTCGAGCGGTGCGCGAAGCCGGGAACCAGAACTACCCTTAAGTGGGTGAAATGGAGCACCCGGGTACTTTTTTTTTTTTTTTTTATTACTTTGATATTTTATACTATCCAAAGCAACACTCGCGCATTCGTGTTTCGATGCGCCGCTCGCTGGCGAATCGTGTCTTAATTATTCACGACTCGAATCGAGCGGAAAAATAATGTACGTGGAGACGAGGCTGTATCGGCGTACGGGGAGGATCGAACAGGATGGAAGCGAAATGGGCTCTTCTCAGTCTCATTTTTTCAATCCGCCCCGCTTCAGAGTCCTTTGGCCATTTTGTCCCAATGTCCCCCCCGGTAATGCTGGGGCACCTTCCCATGTGCGAATATCTGTACGGTGCGGGAGTTATAAAAATGGCCCAGAACTGGGATAGGACCAATTGCCAAGTCTCGTTTGTCAATTCTCGGACAGTATTGGCAAACAACATTATC
The DNA here is from genome assembly GCA_958510785.1 of Exephanes ischioxanthus. NCBI lineage: Eukaryota > Metazoa > Arthropoda > Insecta > Hymenoptera > Ichneumonidae > Exephanes > Exephanes ischioxanthus. The sequence goes on from OY294021.1 coordinate 4,922,123, forward strand.
AGTAATGGGCCTATGCAGCTTGCCAGTACGGGGCCAAGTCCAGAGCTGCTAATATGGCCCAGAACCGGGACAGTTACAGTTGCCGAGTCTTAATTGCCGGCTCTGGCCCCGTACAGATGAAAAACTTCACCAAGAATGGGCCAACCTTGATTGCCAGTACTGGACAAAGTCCCGAGCCGGCAATACGGCCCAATACTAGAACAGCCCTTGTTGCCAAGTCTTCTTCAACGGACAGGGCCTAGTGCTGATAAACAACTTCACCAAGAGTTGGCCATCGCTAACAGACCGTATTAGATCAAATCCTTTTTTATATCAAATTTTATATCCGTCGTAGTACTGGGCATGTACTGGTTGCCAGAGTTCAACCAACGCTTTCTCAATAATATCAAAGTATGAAAAAGATAGATTACAAATAAATTTTATATAGAACTCAGTGACTGAAGAATAAATATTGATGTATTTTATGACTTTTCGATCGTATGAAGTTAGTGTGACAATATGCAGGCGTTTGCTCAACTGATGTTCAAGTTTCGAAACGTTGTTCTTCAACATTAGCGTAGCCAAATTGGTAAGATCTAGGACTAGTAATCGTAGGGTCGCAGGTTCGAATCCCATGACCGGTCGAAAAATTTATTCCGAGATTTCTAGCGTATAAGCGTAAAATAAGAACAGTACAGTAAACTACGATCAGAGAAATTCGTTAAACAAACAGGCATAAGATAAAAAGATGCATTTTTACTGTTTATTATTATCGTTTTTGAACAGTGTCTGAACATTGGCACGCGGTACTGGCTTGACGCCAATAGCCAGCACTGGGCAGGTGTGATCATTTCAATATCGGCCCAGTACTGATTCTGTGATAAATTGGCCCCGCCTTCGCGTAACTCCACTTGCTCGCCTCTCGCCTCTCACTCCTTGTACGTAAACTTCCACTTCTCCTTTACTTATTTCCTTTGCCTCTATCTATTCCTCTTCGTCTTTATCTTCCGGCGCGTAAAATCATCGATCTCGCAGCCTGCGTCAGTATATATTCGTTACTTCCTGCCACGGCTTCCCCATCGATCTTGCCGAAGTCTCAAGGATTTGTACTTCAATTATGGACTCCTCAAAGTGGCTCGCCGGAGCTTCTCGCAGCGAAGCTCTCGGAGCGTGTTCGGGGCTTTGGTATTCGTAGGAGGTAATGGCATGATTTTTCTTCCCTTCTCGCCCGGTCCGGGCTTCTCCGTTCGGAGCTACTTCGCTTCATCCACTAAGGTTCATAATATATTAGCTCGCGCCGGGATGACCAGGAGGAAAGATTCATCCCCGAATCAATGAGTTGTAAGCTTCCGATTTATTCCGATCTATACGGTGAAACGATCGATTCGTAGATTATCATCTTCGGTTCGATTCTTATTTTTTTTTCGATTCTATTATCTTCTTTGTCACTCGGGCCGTTCCCCGTTCGACGTCAGCCTCCCGGAACTTATACCTTCGTTTATCCATCTTCGGGTGGATAATAATTCAATCTCGAAGGGACCGGCGGAAGACGAGGACGGGATTCGCAAACCGGCTATATCGATCAGACGTGCCTTCGGGCGCTCGGCGAACCCGGCAAAAAGGGAGAGAAAACGATTTCTTATATATATATATATTGTATATAGATATATATTTGTGTGTGTGTGTGTGTGTGTGTGTGTGTGTGTGTGTGTGTGTGTGTGTGTGTGTGTGTGTGTGTGTGTGCGTGTGTGTTTGCGTGCGTGTGTTTGCGTGTGTGTGTGTGTATAGGGATATATATGAGAAATCCAGAGAAAAGAGGAACGCGAGGAGAGCTCCGGTACGTTTTCGCGGTTTCGAATTGCGGATGGAATACCGATATCTAATTGAATTTCTTTGCTTTTTCGTCGTATATTTTTTGCGATAAAAATAGAGGCGTATCTGAGAACGGATAAAGTTATTACAGCGTCCTTATCGCTTGTTCGTTTACCCACATTTTTTTTTTTTTTCTTTCCTCTTTTCCAACTTCCTGTATATCTTCTTTGAGGCACGGGCCATCCCAAACTCATATTTACTCGTTTCTCCTCCATCTCTATTTACCCACCACTCGTTCGCGATCACATTCTATTCTCGTGTTTGCATTCTAGACCTCCCCCGCTTAAGCTGTTTGCTCGCTCGTTTTTATACCCGATCGTTTTCTCCCTTTTATTTATTTTTTTCGTAACTTTATTATCATCATTTTTCTCGCGTCTTCCTCGAGAAGATCGCCTCAAGAACATCGTCATTGCCGAAGAATTATATATACACTGAGAGAATGGTCTAGTAAAAACTACCAATCGTCTACGAAAAATTACCATAGCACATAGCAGAAGGGAACTAGGGCGCCACCTATGGCGAAAAGTCTGAGGTTTTCGAAGAATTTTTACCATAAAATATCTAAGAAAAATTCTTATAAATCCGGTACTTTCTACCATAGGTGGTGCCCTAGTGCCCTACCAGGGTAAACCGCCCAATGAATGAACAGTTGAGCAGACGAAAAAGCCAACGAATAGACTTTTTTATGCACGTACTCTTATGGAAAGTGTCCATTCATTGGCTGGTTTACCCTACTAGGTATGTACCGTGGGAAAATTTCTCAAGCGATATAGTAATTTTTACTAGATCCTTCTCTCTGTGTGTATGCTCGCACTAACGTAATGCCGGAGTGCGGCACAATGGACGATTTTTACAAAAAATCGACGTGGTGCAAAGAAAACAAAACAAAAACCGTGAAATAATAATATAATATATATTAAATTAATATATTCAATGTGAAAAAAATTCGTATAAAATTTAATGCACTTGTTGTAAAATAACAATTATATTGGATTAAAAAAACAATATCATGATAATGGCTGAGGAGAAATGGACAGGATAAAATAACTTCAATTAGAATAAATTACACAAAGATATAACAACGCAAATAAATAAAAATAAAAACCTGGTACCGGCTATCACATATATTCAATCATATCCTTTTTAAATCCGCTTGCATCGTCGTGAACATCGTCGTCTCGAATTTCAAGTAGCCGGTAAATATTACACACGAAAATGTACGGCAAAATGCATCACAAAAAAACCCAACAATATAAATTATAACATAAAAATATAATTTGCCTCAGAAAATTCGGCACAATTTAATTGTTCTCATCCATTTCTCCAATCCAACACACACAATCGGCCGGTCGTCGCTCAATTATGATTCGTCACATAAAATTCCACAAATATAAATTTAATTATACTTAACTTCTTCGGTGGCTCTTTCTTAGTCTCCTTGGAGCTCGCAGATTGTCCGTGGAGGAGATAATCAATTCCAATATAGATCGTCTGATCAAACGCGATCACGGCGTCCGACACGTTCGGTCCTCACACGTCACGATATACACACGGAGTTCCACTCGACGCACTGTAAAAAAAATTGTCACTTTAATGCACTGGACTGGAAATTTTTATGCAAAAACGGGTACATTCAATTTAATGCCCAATTGTGATGAAAAATTAATATACTTTTTCAATGAAACTAACATAAATTATTAAAAATAAAGTATTTACTTTAATTTATTTTATTTTACTATACCATAAAAAATGTACTTTAATTTTACTATAAAAGTACTTCAAATCCAATAATTAACTTCATTGTAACTGTAAAACCATGCCATGGATTTTTCGTCACAATTGTACGTACAATTTAAGGTACCAATTTTAAAAGCTTATAAAAACTTCCAGTTCATTGTGTTAAATGTCCAATTTTTTTCATCAGCGTTTTCCGAGTTGACGATATCAACCCCTCGACGGAACGAACGGAACGTGATGGAAGCGCTCGAGCTCTTCGTCCATAACGATCATTTCCCTTCGGCCAGTTTAATTTTCCGAGAAAAGGAAGTGTTTGCGAAGCTACTTACCGGGCGTTTAATCGGAGAACGCGCCAAGTCTCTCGGGAGGTTTGCCGACGGATCGTCAACCCTTTCGGTGTTTATTCCCGTCCGACGCGCTTGGCGATTGACCCGAACGGTGCGCGGTTGATCCGATGGAAAACGTGACGATCACATCGAATTGGAAGAGGCGAAAAGATGAAGAAAAATAAAATTGAAAGAACAGGATTTTCTACAGTGACCGCTGGGATCTAAAAATGGCGAGACATCTCGTTTTTCCTGTAGAAATACTGCAACAACCCTCGTGGAGAACATTCGGGCTTCTCCCGGCTATTTTCCCCGCAGCATCTCCACCGTTCCCCGGGGGCATTCGATCGAGACTTCTCCCGAGCACACTCCCCATCGACGCCGCGATCAGCCCGAGCTGCGTAAGATATCGACTTCGTAAGCAACGAGGGCGAACCCCGCGAGGAATCTTTAAGAAGCTTCGGTGACGAAAGCAAATCCAAGATAACAATCTCAATTTTTTTGTAGCATAGCCCTAACCTTGATGCACGCGTAAGCGAAATTTTCGAGGGATTTACCGCGTAGTTTTGGAGATATGAAATTACAGAGTTGTGACATTTTACGTGTAAAAGTAAAAAAGTGAACACGATGTTTTATTATTTACGTTTTTTTTTGCATATGTTAGATTCAAGATATAGTCATAAAAAATATACTTTGTGTTTGTCAGTTTTCTGAATGTCACTATAGTTTAAGATTCGAAGGGTTACCGCAAATTTATTATAGATAACATTAATAGTTTGAGGGAACGTATGATGCGGCTAGTGTGCCCTCTCGCTCACTCGCCGTCTGCCTCTTACCGCGCAGCACAACAGTCCCCCCCCCCCCCCCTCCCTGCCACCGCCATCCCCTCCCTGCCACTGCCTATCCCCTCCCTGCCACTGCCATCGATACTCCGGCGGTGAGGGAAAGTCACGTGACGGAGCCAGGAGTATGAGAGAGATAGAGGCCTGGGTCTTACGGTGGAGCGAGAGAGAGCGATAGACAATGTGTTTCACTTCGCCTTAAGGCCATGTGAAATATGTACCACGTGACATATGAGTGCGAGAAAAATATATGCACTTTTCGAATGAATGCCATTTAAAACCAGTTGACGCTTCGAATAAAACGAAAGCATCATCGGACGCGGTATTAAATTGTACTTCCGCTAATGCTTTGCCTTTTCCCGAAAAGTCTACGGTCTCGAAATCGCATTCATTGCAGATTTTGTTACCGACTGAGTCTGTTTCACCTCGCTTTAAGGTGAAGTATAACCGCTTCGAGTGCGAGAGAGATAGCTGCAATGTAGTAACCCAAGAATCTCCCAAGCTGTTTATTTATTGGGAAAATTCTCTTGGCAAAGTTTTCCATCGAGCGTTTAATGGTAATGAATGGTATCGAAATGGTAATCAATGGGATCCCAATGGAAATTCATTCGGAAAATTGAAACGGTAGGGGAGAGCGGGGCAAAATGGGACAGTGGGGCAAAACGGGACAGCAGGGGTAAAACTCAATTTTCCCATAATTTTTGGATGTCCCATTTCGCCCTAACGATACATCCGGATATTCAACGCCGTTTTGCCCCACTCACCTTCACCGCCACCATCCAAAAGTTATTGGAAAATTGCGTTTTGCCTCATTATCCCGTTTTGCCCCGCTATGCCATTTTGCCCCGCTCTCCCCTACTTTCTACCATTCATTTTTTATGGGATTCCACTGAAAAATCAGTGGAATATTTTATGTGGTACATTTTCCCATTCGTTACCAATAGGAGGCCAATGGCCATTTCCTGGAAAAATGCAACTAGTACTTCTTCCAATTCGTCATTAATGGGAATCCAATTCCAAATGACTGGGAAAATTCAAGCGGTACTTTCTCCCATTCGTTATTAATGGGAGTTCACTGACAAGTCTATGGGACGTAACAAATGGTAAATTTTCCATTCTTTATTAATGGTAGTCCATCAGAGCATAACTGGGAAAGCTGAAATGGTATTTCGATCGGTAAAAAGCTAGAGAATCTTTGATCTCACGTCGAACTATTTATAATTCACGAAGAACAAGAATCGAGTCGGCAAACACTAGGGAATCACGTGCGTGAGTAGGAAATTTCACTTAAATGGTATAAGCGATAATGAATTACAGATAATATGATAATGGACAGGTAATGAATTACGATAGTAGCTGTGAACTTGAGGATCGAAATTATTTATGAATAATAGGAGACATTTTTCAGGAGCATTACAGCTTTTTTTATTTATTACATATGTAGAAAGTGTAGAAAAGTGGACAATTATGTATAGTCTATTTTTCTGCGACTGGGAATGCCAGTGGGATAAAAGTACCATACAACGAATGGGAAACTGAATGGCATATTAAATGGTAGTACAAGTGGAAATTAACGAATGTTTAATGTAACTGTAACGAATATTTAATGGTAATAAATGGGATTTTCAATGGTAATTAATGGGAGACAGCCAAGAGTTATGAAAATAGTGAACTCCCGAATTACTGCGCATAGTTTACCGTTATCGTATTGTTCCCTCAAAAAAAAAAAAAAATAACCCTCTTGGAGAATTTTGGATTGCAGTTTTTGTTACCGGGAGCAGCGCGATCGCGATCGGGGCTCCCCTCCGCGTTGTCATTATCAACGCGCTCACAACCTTTCTGCTCATCATCGACCCTTTCTGCGCTCATGTCAGTCCGCCACGCTGACGATTGACCCAACGGTGTTCGGTTGATCCGATGAAAAATATCACAACACTTCGAAAAGAATAAAGTGTTTGGGATCTAAAAATCGCGAGACATCTCGTTTTTCCTATCAAGAGACGCGGTAGCTTCTCGACGCCAAGTACTTGAAAGAAATTTTTTAAGTGTGCGAAGGACGCTACCAATCAAGAGACGCGGTAGCTTCTCGACGCCAAGTACTTAAAAGAAATTTTTTAAGTGTGCGAAGGACGCTACCAAGTAGTTATACTCCAAAATGCCGGAAGTATTTGTTTGCACTACGTTACCTCACAAATAAATCATCGGATCGAAATGATATTAAAATTTTACTATAGAATGTCTATCCAAGCTTTCCAGTCTGCTTAATTCCGAACACATTCGTTCGGTGGATTCTTGTGTACGATGATCGCGATCAGGAATCGATCCAAAATGTTTCGATTGTGCGTGAACCTGAATACGGGTGTGAGGAGATAAAGTACATCGGCAACGAAGCATCGGATCGAATTTTTAAGGACACTTTTATCATATAATTCGGACCCAAGCTTTCCAATGGGCCTAATTACGATCATAATCGTCCAGCGGTTCCCGAGTTATAATGAAGTGAACGTGAAATACGGGTGTGAGGAGATCGATTGTGCGTGAGTTTACGCGATATAGAATATACTGCGAGAACCCTCGTGGAGAACCTTGAAGCTTCTCCCGGCTATTTCCCCCGCAGCATCTCAACCATTCCCTGGGGGTCTTCGATCGAGTCTTCCCCGTCGTCCCCGAGATCGGCCCGAGCCGCGTAAGATACCGGCTTCATAAGCGGCGAGGACGAGGCCTGCGAGGAATCTTTAACGGTTCGCAAGGCGTCTCTCAGGATTCTCCAGTTCGTCCTTCCCCGGGAGCGGCACGTTCGCGAACGCTCTCCTCCGCGTCGTCATTATCAACGCGCTCTCGGGATCGCCTCTCCCGCCGAGCCTGGAATTTTCAAAGGAATTCCAATTTTACGAGAACCGAAGGAGGGAGACCTCGCGAAACCCCCTGCCCCCGTCACCTCCCGCAGGATGTTTTCCTTTCTTATGACGCGAACGAAGCGAGCCGCGGAAAGAAGAACGACGACGGATAGCAAAGGCGGCGGAGGTTCGGTGCCGTAATGCAAGAGGATGAAGATGGAAGGAAGAAGGACAATGGGGAGACGCGGAGAACGGGACCAGAATGAAAGGCTCTCGAGTCACGCGGCTCCTCGAGAAAAAAGTAACTTCGCCGAGAGGAAAAGCTCGCGAAAACAAAAGAAAATCTCCGCCCGGAAACTCGCCTCCCCCCCCCCCCCCCCCCCGGCGGTTCTACCTTACCGAATCCTTATCGAACCTTATCTTATTTTATTATCTCCCCGACCGTATGCTCGATCGAGCCTTCTTACCGGTTTCGCATTCTGTTCGTCCTTTTTGCTTTGTTTTCGGTGCGCTTTCCGTGGAATGCGTGCTTCCTCGTGGGGGTTGCGTCTGGCACTTCCGGCTTGGCTCCCGGTACTTCTCCGCTCGAGACGGCCCGACCTCGTCGCATCCGGGCGACCTGCGAAGATCTCGGGCGATGCGCGCGCACGCTGGCGAACGCATTTCCGACAATTCGACGACGCAGCCACCTCCCGACCCCTCCCCATCGAAGCTTTCCGGAAACGATCTTCGATACGTTATCGCGTACGATGAAACCGAGCGGAGTTTCCCGAAGATACTTTGCCGGCTGGCTGTCTCGCCGGGGACGTGCAGTTCCTATCTCGCTGCATAGCGGAGAACGGGGCAAAACGGAAACGTGTTCTCCATTTTAAGTTAAACTTTTTTTCTCTTCTTCTCACAGTGGAAGAAAAATTAATGAAAGGAGTTTGTTTCATTACGGCGTTCCGTTTCGACCCCCCCCCCCCCCCCCCCCCCCCCCCTCGATCCCGTCCGCGGGTGACGTCCCGATGCGAATGAATTACTGATGTGCCATTAACTTTCTCGTCCCGCGTCCCTGAATAAATCTTCGAGCACTCTGGCTAAGTAATGAATTCCTGAATGACAAAATAAAAAAAAAATAAAAAAAATATTTACCCAGGCGCAGGCATAACAGTCGATCGTGTAAAGGGCAGGAACGTCGTAAGTGGAGAACGGCGAAATTGGAGAAGTGAGAGCAAATACGAATGTTTTCTGTCCCTTCCATTTCGCCTCGTCGTTATTATCTATGGATATTGAAGATTTCGTCCAAGTCGAGCAATTTTTCAACGAAAGAAATGTTATTTGAGGTCGAGAAACGAGAATCGAGGTGCGAAGGTCGGGAGTGCGGGACGGGTGAGGGGGGGGGGGAATTTGGAATAGATGCTGAACGAGGGAGAAAAGCGGAGCGCGAGAATGACGGAGAAAACGGAGTCATGTCGAAGCGCGGCATAGGCGAAGGCAATATCGGGAGGAAGCCAGTGCTATACGAAAAGGAGGACTGGATGTGTCTATACAGCGGGCCTCGATATCACCGTCGGTACTCAGGCTCTCCGGAGTTGAGGCTGTGCGAACCTATCTGCCGGGGACTAACTTATGCGGGAGTGTTATGGAGGAACGAGCCGCGCGAATGGAACAGCCGCGATGGAACTTTTCGCCGGCAGTCTATGCTCGGATCAGACTGCAGCCAAGAGTGCATAGCGAGCGCGCGAGACGTGCGAATTACCGTATTGCACGGGAAAGAGGATCGCAGAGATGCGAAAAAAAATGCTGACGTTTAACATATTTTTATCGACCTTTGATTCTATTGATTGCTTAACTTGGATGGATGCACTGAACAAAAATTCGCTTGCTGGTTCCCAATGAAAAAATTTTTTGTTTCAATTCTTCTTTCAATTCTTTCAATTCCATATGATATCAATATTATATGGAATTGTAAGAATTGAAAGTAGAACAACAACGGCAAGACTGTCAAGGTGACATGTTGTCGTTTCAATTCCCTGTGGAATTTTAAGAATTAAATGTAGAATCAAAACAACAATTTTTTCGGTTGGAATTTTACTTGAGTCATTGCTATATATATATATATATATTTTTTTTTTTTCCAGTGTACATAAGATGAGTAGCGTATAAAATCGATAATCCGAGGGCACTGTTGGTGCTCTATACATTTTGCCGAAACTACAATCGGTCGAGTCGTCGTATGGCCGAAAATCATGGGTCCGAATGCATTTCATTCGAATAATCAAACTTCCGGAACTTTTTTTTTCTGAACCGTAAACGGCCGAATCTTTATTTTACCGAATCGTCATATGTCTGAAACTGTATTATTCCGAATCTTCATTTCAGCAAACGTTACGCTTCGGAAATAACATTTAACCGAACATTATGCCGTCGAATCGTCATTTGACCGAACGTCATTTTTCGGAATAGTAACGTCACCGAACTTCATTTCCCCGAATTGTCAAATTTCCAAACGTCAAGTCGCCGAATCGTCATTCGTCTGAATAGCATTTATTCGAATGGTAATTTATCGGAATCGACTCGTACTGAATCTCTGGGATTCATATTCACTAGACTAGACTAGAATGGACTAGACTAGACTAGTTATATTATTTAGTTTCGTGATTCGAACGAATGACAATTCGAACGAATGACAATTCGAACGAATGACAATTCGAACGAATGACAATTCGAACGAATGACAATTCGAACGAATGACAATTCGAACGAATGACAATTCGAACGAATGACAATTCGAACGAATGACAATTCGAACGAATGACAATTCGAACGAATGACAATTCGAACGAATGACAATTCGAACGAATGACAATTCGAACGAATGACAATTCGAACGAATGACAATTCGAACGAATGACAATTCGAACGAATGACAATTCGAACGAATGACAATTCGAACGAATGACAATTCGAACGAATGACAATTCGAACGAATGACAATTCGAACGAATGACAATTCGAACGAATGACAATTCGAACGAATGACTATTCGAACGAATGACAATTCGAACGAATGACAATTCGAACGAATGACAATTCGAACGAATGACAATTCGAACGAATGACTATTCGAACGAATGACTATTCGAACGAATGACTATTCGAACGAATGACTATTCGAACGAATGACTATTCGAACGAATGACTATTCGAACGAATGACAATTCGAACGAATGACTATTCGGACGAATGACTATTCGGACGAATGACTATTCGAACGAATGACTATTCGAACGAATGACTATTCGAACGAATGACTATTCGAACGAATGACTATTCGAACGAATGACTATTCGAACGAATGACTATTCGAACGAATGACTATTCGAACGAATGACTATTCGAACGAATGACTATTCGAACGAATGACTATTCGAACGAATGACTATTCGAACGAATGACTATTCGAACGAATGACTATTCGAACGAATGACTATTCGAACGAATGACTATTCGAACGAATGACTATTCGAACGAATGACTATTCGAACGAATGACTATTCGAACGAATGACTATTCGAACGAATGACTATTCGAACGAATGACTATTCGAACGAATGACTATTCGAACGAATGACTATTCGAACGAATGACTATTCGAACGAATGACTATTCGAACGAATGACTATTCGAACGAATGACTATTCGAACGAATGACTATTCGAACGAATGACTATTCGAACGAATGACTATTCGAACGAATGACTATTCGAACGAATGACTATTCGAACGAATGACTATTCGAACGAATGACTATTCGAACGAATGACTATTCGAACGAATGACTATTCGAACGAATGACTATTCGAACGAATGACTATTCGAACGAATGACTATTCGAACGAATGACTATTCGAACGAATGACTATTCGAACGAATGACTATTCGAACGAATGACTATTCGAACGAATGACTATTCGAACGAATGACTATTCGAACGAATGACTATTCGAACGAATGACTATTCGAACGAATGACTATTCGAACGAATGACTATTCGAACGAATGACTATTCGAACGAATGACTATTCGAACGAATGACTATTCGAACGAATGACTATTCGAACGAATGACTATTCGAACGAATGACTATTCGAACGAATGACTATTCGAACGAATGACTATTCGAACGAATGACTATTCGAACGAATGACTATTCGAACGAATGACTATTCGAACGAATGACTATTCGAACGAATGACTATTCGAACGAATGACTATTCGAACGAATGACTATTCGAACGAATGACTATTCGAACGAATGACTATTCGAACGAATGACTATTCGAACGAATAACGGTTCGGCGACTTGATGTTTGGAAGTATAACGATTATGGAAAATAACGTTCGGTTAAATGACGATTCTAAGGAATAATGTTCGGCCAATTACTATTACTGAAGAGTAACGTTCGCTGAAGTGAAGATTCGGAATAATCAAGTTTCGAAAATTTGACAATTCGGAAAAATAACGATTCAGCAGTTTGACGACTCGGAAAAATTAAGTTTTAGGAAGTTGGGCTATTCCATGTGTAAGCTCTCCCATGCACCCGTTCCATCACGATTATGATCCAATTTTGCGATTGTAGATCTATTTTTCCTATAGAACATGCTTAATCATAATTTTCTTTCGCCGGGATCGTAGGGAGGGCAGACCTACTCGAAACATTGCAATCATAGAAGTGCCGTTCTACGGAGATATAGTTGGCTCTCTCGTCTAGCCGCACTGGGGAATAACTACTCAGAGTTTAGATGTCTATCTACGGGATTAGTTGAAGGGTGTCCATCATTTAAGAATAAAGTAGCAACATTTGGAGAGAATTAATGTTATGTGATGAATACTTGTATTACTAATTCATATTCAATACTATTAATATTTTCTTATTTTTGGAAAATTTGTAACCGTTAATATTCGCTCCATATGGTTGTTTAGCATAGACGCCTATTCTTTCCTCGTAATTGGGCTCGGCCCGTTGGTAAATAAATAAATAAAAACTTCTTTATTATTGATTTTTGTTTCCCGTTAGTTTGACATTTTTTTACTTTATTTGTTATTTATTTATTATTAAATGTTATTTTGTATCATATGTGACGAACAAATATTAATCTTCGGGTCGAGGTTTTGTCGGTACGACTCGAGCGACTGCACGTTTCGTATTGCATAGGAAAAGGGACCCCACAGAGGGGGGAAAAAGACTCGTTCATTCAAAAAAATATTGATTGTCCTTTGATTTTACTGATTTTTTAAACGTCTTTATTGTTGATTTTTGTTTCCGATTAATTTGACAATTTATAATTGATTTATTATGGATTTATTAACTATTTATAATTTATTTATTCCTGAGCTAGCCAAAGTACCAAAAAATACTTTAATTACAAAGTATTACAAGTGCTTGAAGTATCAACTACTTTTCATAAATAATTACCTTCGTAACGTTAAGCATTATCTAGCCTTAAAAAAAGGTGCAAAATAATTTGCACATGGCCTCCATATTTATTGCAATGTTGCACAAAGTTTTCTCTATGAGAGACTTCGTTGATCGATTTTGGCTTCTTATGGAGGAAAGTATTCGCAAGATTCAGATAAATGCGGAAGCCATGTGCAAATTACTTTACACCTTTTTCGTAAAATAAAAAAAGATCTCCATCTCATAAAAATGAAACGGTCAAAACTACCGCAAAATTTGTTGCAGAAAATAGCTTAATGAATTTACGAAGTGACGTCGTGCAGAGGATACGTCGCTTCCGATTTAAAAATCTCATTTTTCGACCGGAAGTGACGTCATCTACGGGACATGTCAATTCCAATCGAAAAATGAGATTTTCAAACAGGAAGTGACGTGTACTCAATAACAACGTGTACTTGATACTTGAAATCGTAAAAAAGGTACTTAAAGGACTAAAAAGTACTTGCGTACTTCAGGTACCAAACAAGCACCCGGTACTTCAAGTACTGTCCAGCTCTTATTATTTATTATTTATTATTTATTATTTATTATTTATTATTTATTATTTATTATTTATTATTTATTATTTATTATTTATTATTTATTATTTATTATTTATTATTTATTATTTATTATTTATTATTTATTATTTATTATTTATTATTTATTATTTATTATTTATTATTTATTATTTATTATTTATTATTTATTATTTATTATTTATTATTTATTATTTATTATTTATTATTTATTATTTATTATTTATTATTTATTATTTATTATTTATTATTTATTATTTATTATTTATTATTTATTATTTATTATTTATTATTTATTATTTATTATTTATTATTTATTATTTATTATTTATTATTTATTATTTATTATTTATTATTTATTATCTTCGAAACGTGACTCGGTCGGTAGGACTCGAGGCGACCGATAAGGGCAGTGCATGCTCGGTACCGGAGCGACGTTACCGGAGTGCGCAGCTTGAGACCGCTTGCGTGTGAGCGAGTGAAAATGACTGCAGCGATAAGGGGATAAGGATGAGAGATTTGGGGGGGGGGGGGAAATGGAAGCGCGTGAAACCGCTCGCTCGTTCGACCCCGTGTCCCAATTTTCGTGTTCGTGCGGGGTATTTATCGATCTCCGGGAGTCGGTTGCTCGCGGACGAGCGAAGTCACGATGGACAGACATAGGGGAATAGACAGGGAGGGGGACGGAGTTTCCTCATCCCCGACCCACCGTGCCACTATATCCTGTTAACCGTTCTTCCTACATCCGTTCTACGCGCACGACCCCACTATTTCACCAGTGACAGAAATCGGAACACCAATAAAGAACGGTCTCCGCCATCCGCTCGACGAGAAGAAACGGGACGGAGATACGAGAAGAAGAAGAACGAAGTTTCGGCAACAAGAAGAGCAAGCGGCTCATACACGTCGTCCAACCTCTCGCAGCGAACCATCTCGTACCCTCCACTTCGGTTACAAGAACGGTTTTACCCAGCGATCCAGGGAGGAATAAAAAAAAAAAAGAAGAAGACTGCACTGAAGTGGAGCCGGCGCGGGGACGGACGGGAAGGCGGAAGGAAAGGCGCCCCAGTGTCTCCGGCTGGCTATCGGACACCGACACAAAGAAAAAAACATAATTTTTTTTTTTTTTTTTTTTTAATGAAGGAAACGAGTAAAGTTGTCGAGAAAGAGTTAACGAGGTGGGGACAGTTTCGCGGGAAATCACACGGTAACCGGAGCCCGAATCCAATCCGGGACGAATCGAATTCCACGGACTTAATCATCGCTTCCCGGAGTCCTCGCGAATCGACTGAATTGTCCCGGGAAAAATTCCGTAGCCCCCCGCGAGGATCGGCGAAGGCCCGCCACGCAGACATGCACGAACTGTTGAAACCCGCCACGGTTCGCTGCAACGTCCGCCAATATGTAACCGAGAAACTCGGATGAAACAACTTACGGAATATCCACAATTCGGAGGGCCGGTCTCGCTCGGCGATAAGTTTAACGCAATAGTTTTCGTCGAATAGCGGGATGGACTCCGTTGCCAAGATACATTCCGAATTTGTCTCGAGATCAGGAAGTTCGCCGAAGCCAAAGTAGCGCGCACGGCGCACGCGCGCCCGTCGCGCTTCCTGTGCTTAATGCCCGTTGTACTCGCATATAACGGGGCACGGAGGGGAGCAATTTCTACGCGTCAGCACCGTTTACCTTAAAACGACGATTTTTCTTTTTCCCTTTTTTTCCCCGTTCCTTCAACTTCTTTCGACTGTTCGAGGGCGATGGAACGAGCCGCTGGCAGAGATCACTACAGGCAGCACAATCCCCCCGTGCTGCGGAAGAGAAGAAAAAAAAAACTCAAAGTCCCCACCCCCCTCCTATATAGGAATAGAGAGAAAGGAAAAAAACCGCGAGAGCCACGTGCATTACGAGTCCTCGAGCTACCGGCTTTCCGAGAGGTGTGTGTGTGTGTTTTTTTTTTCTTTCCGCCATAGCCTTCGTGTTCCTATATAGCGAGTTGGCCCCTCCACGCCTTTTATCGGAGTCAGGTCACGTACGTTCGAGCCATTACGGATTAAACGCCCGTAAGGATCCATAACCAATGGGGGAGTAAAGGCCCGGTATTGTGAGTTCTCCCTCTCCGGACCATCCGTGCCCATTCTCGCTTGCCCGGTCTCTCCTCATTCTCGTTCCCTTCCGTCGGTCGACGCGTTTCCATGCCCCGCGGGGGGGGGGCTTCGAACCTCCGCGGACTTTCCTCTCGCCTTCACGGCTATCCGAATCCTCTCTCGCTCGTCCCGGCGACTCACCGCGCTGCATAGCTCGCCGGAGACAGAGAGAGTACGTACCTCGCCGGTGCTTCGTTCCCGTTCTTTATCCGTACTTCTTCCCTTCGATCGCTTCCTCCCTCCCGCACGTAAGCCGACGCCGCCGCGCGCCACGACCGACGATCGGTTCGATTTTTCCCCTTTCCGCATGTACGTCTCGTACTATTCCAGATCATTGGAGTCGACCCGTTCCATACTCTAAAGCCCCCCCCGGCGAACCTCGCTGCCCGGGCATCGAAACAATCGGCTGTAAAGCCGCCCCCCCCCCCCCCCCCCCCCCACCCGCCCAATAGACGATGGGAAAATCGCGCAGAATTTCTTCCCTGCTACAAAATCCCCGCCAGGCAACGCGACTCGACATTTTTATCATCGCCTATCGTCGATGCATACGCATACAGTGAACGGTTTGCGGTATATCTATAAACCACTTCATCTTCGAGCTATATCCACGGAATATTACCCTTCGAGCATTGAAATATGTTTAGCTCGTGATCCGATTACCCGATAGGTGGCCGTACGAGCACCGCCCCCCCCCCCCCCCCCTTCTCCCCACGGCGCCCCTCGAAGATAAAAGGCAGAGTCGCTTTACGCGCGGCGCACGAGATTCGATTTTTATCGGGCTAAACGTTGGCCCCGATCAATCGTCGGCCAAGTACACAATACAAGGTTTATTTTGCTTCTGCAATTGTAGGGAGTTTAAGAGATTTTTGTTTTCTCTTTGCTAATTTTCCCGAGAAATATTGAAACGTGGCATTGCGACCTCACTTCCGGTTTAAAAGTACACAATTCAAGGTTTGTTTTCTTTCTGAATTGTGGGGAATTTAGGAGATTTTTTTCTCCCCGCTAATTTTCCCGAGAAATATTGAAACGTGGCATTGCGACCTCACTTCCGGTTTAAAAGTACACAATTCAAGGTTTGTTTTCCTTCTGAATTGTAGGGAATTTAGGAGATTTTTTTTCTCCCTGCTAATTTTCCCGAGAAATATTGAAACGTGGCACCTCACTTTCTTGCTTGAAAATCCGAGTTCGTCACCGGAAGTGACGCCGCATAGTAAAAAAGATTTTTTTTTTTTTTTATTTTTTTATTACGTCACTTCCGGTAGAAAACGGAGATTTTTCAAACCAAAAGTGACGTCTTGACTTGATTTTAGCGTAAAGACGTCATTTTGTGAGCTTCTCCTGCTCTGCAGCTTTCCCGAGCTGCATAGGGTAGAGGAGCACGTAACAATATATAGGATGATTGCAGCGGTGAATGGACAGAGACCAGTTAATGGACGGAATCCCTTATATGCTTAATAAAAAAAAAGTGCACGATCGAAAGTAAATTATTCGGTGATCAAAATTTAGAAAAAAAATAAAATAAAATGATACCGTTGTAATTATCGCCGCAGGTATATGGATTTCACTAACTGACGGAGAATTTTTTTTTCTTTTATAGTTCGGAAGTTACTCGAGGCTACTAAACGACGATTGTTGCAGTGGCAGAAGTTTTGTGTAAAAAAAAAGTGTTAGACTTAATTTTTGAGCGTAAGTAGTACGGTGAATAAATAAATATATAATTAATCACTGATTCTATAATAAATTTGTTCAATAAATTGTTGTACATATGCCGAAATTATCGACGTCCATTCACTGACGCGATTTCCTAATCTCTCTCCAGTGAATAGACATGGAGAGAGGGTAGGAACATGGACGTGGCACATTATTGCTTCCTCATAGAGGAAGCTTTGTTTTCGTGAAAAAATTAGTTTTCGAGATTTTGATGTGAACGTGTTCAGAATGTTCCCAAACATCCAAAAAACACATTTAGAAAAAATGTCTGGATGTATGTGAGTGTGTGTGTGTATGTATGTATGTATGTATGTGTGTGCAAATCATTTAACGTTCATAATTTGAAAACAGCTTGAGATATCGAGGTGAAATTTATCACACATATTGAGGGGTCGATCCTCATTATTTGTTCCAATTTTTGGTCAAATCTATGCAGTCGTTCAGATTTTACGCGGTTTTGAATTTTTTCGAAAATGTCTGTGCGCGCTCTAGCGGCCTCAATTTTTGACATATCGGGCTAAAAACTTGCACATAAATGGACTGTTATCGACCAACGATCGGTATTGAATTTGGGAATAATCGGTTGAACCGTTTAAATTCTATGTCATTTTGAATTTTTTGAATTTCATGCAATTTGTTTTCTCGCCTCATTTTTTCGTATTAAATATTCATCTATAAATTAAAAAAAGTGTCAGATTCGTGATCAGCGTGATAAAATACATGGAATTACAGTCCCGGAGCGACAACTAACGAAAAAGTTTCCCAGGCATTTTTATAACCAAAATTGCAAAAATGAGTGATTTTAGGTATTCGTAAACAACGATTTATTTGCTTTCCGATGGCATCGCGGAAAAACCCAGGTGCCCATCGTGATCTACAGCAAGACATACACAAGACGATGGATATGACGGGATTAAAAAGCTAGATAAAGAGGTATCACTAGGAATTCCGGAATAAAAATCGAAAGGGCAAAAAAAAATTCGGGAGCGCATACTTCCATGTATTTTTTCGCGCCAAACGCAGATTCGACAAAGTGAAACGTGACGATGGAATATTTTTTTACGCGCTAAATCTGAATCGGTCAACCGTTTTGCATAAAACTCTAAGACGTTGACGTTGAAAAAAGTTGAAAATTGAAATTTTCATATCGCTTCCTCATAAAGTTGAAAATTGAAATTTTCATACCGCTTTCTCATAAGGTTCCTTTATTCGCGAAGCTTCCTCTGTGAGGAAGCCAAAAATACAGACAATGCTTCCTCATAGAAGAAGCTTCGCGAATAAAGGAACCTTATGAGAAAGCGGTATGAAAATTTCAATTATCAACTTTATGAGGAAGCGCCATGAAAATTTCAATTTTCAACTTTTTTTTTCTACGGGACGATCTGAGGAGTGAGATGACTCCTCACAATGCCGAGCTAACTTAGAAACTATGGTGGGAAGTGGGAACGAGGGGTATCTTCGCCCTCGTTCCCACTTCCCACCGTAGTTATAACCCATAGTTATAGCCCATAGTTATAGCCATAGTTATAGATATGATATTTTTATATATTATTTTAAGATATGATTATTATTATATTAAGATGAATCAGCTGTTGACTGTTAATCACATGGTAACCCGCCATGTGTTTCATCTTACCTGCAGAATAACAGTGGCGCTCATCCAACGCCTTTCTCGAAGGCCGTCTTTCCTCCCCGTCGGTGTAAGGTTCCTCGCGTGTAAGTTCACACATGTGGAGTAGATTGGACGTGTTATGTTTTAACGTTGTAAGGCTTGGCGATTTTTACAATGAAATGTTGTAAGCTTACTGATACGAAGCTGAAGCTTACATATTGAATACGTAAACTTTTTGTCGTGTTGGGAAATGGCGGTGTTTGGTTTATGATCAGATAATTAAGCAAGTGTTAGATATATGCTGTGTACACTTGAACGAAGTTGTGAACTAGCGTAACATTGTTTGCGGTGCGGACCCTAGGGGAGGTGACAATCATAACGCGGCGGCTCGAAAGAGTCGTCGCGTTTCGAACGGAGTGATTGTCAAAGACCTCTATTAGAGGATTGGTGTCTAGGGGGGTACACTGTATCGCAAACGGAGGGTAGACAGGTTTTTGTTGGGTTTGCTCTTTATGGGCGCGAGACCTTCGGGTCGACCATAGAATGACGGCTTCGTGCTTGATTTCTTATACACTAACTGTTTGCGGTGCGCAATTTATTTCCCTTATAACAAACGAGTATATGATTGAACGGTGCACGATTGAAGGCGCCTCATAAATTTGTCGCGAGATATGCGAAAAATCCGCAGTAAATCACCCTTCCGCTCGGCGAGAGAATCTGTCTCTCGCCGTTTGTAAATCGCTAAGTAGTAGTCCGGTCGGTTCGACGACAAGCTCGTTTGTTTTGTAGATTTAGTATTCGAATTTTTATTCGTTGAAATCATAAATTTGTAGCCATCGTCTCGCTTAGTTAATTTTTGCGAAATTGTCGTAACCTTTGGAATTGTTGAAATTAATTGATCACTTGTCACAGCGGTCCTCAACTGCTGTAGGAATTTCACTTTTGTAAAACATACATTTCCTGAAAAAATGCCTGATAAACTTTTTTCGTTAATCGTCCCCTCCGGGACTATATTTATTGTATTTTTCCGCGCTGATTACGAATCTACCACTTGTTTTATCCATAAATGAATATTTAGTACGAAAAATTACGTCGAAAATAAGATACGAATGTTTCATGAAATTCAAAAAATTTAATACGCAGTATCGTGGGATCATACTCCATCTGGGTACAACTTTTTGCCCCGATAACTAAAAAATTATAAGAGCTAGAATGCACACAGACATTTTCGAAGAAAAAAAAAATCGTGTAGAAAAAAAATGAATATTTTTAAATTAAACTTTGAAGAAATATTGACTATTAAGCACACTTGCTGTGACATTTTTTTTAATGCGATTTTTCGATGTTTTGGAAAATTCTGAACACGTTTTCATTAAAATGTCGAAATTTTGTTGTATCAAAACAAAGCTTCCTTTATGAGGAAGCAAAATCACATTAGCAAAATAACCACTGATATGTGATTGCGCATTAAAGAATTAATAATGCGTAACTAATCGCTGAATGAATCGATTCAGTGATTGGCATGGCAACAATCATATAATTAACAATAGTAAACAATGAGACCATTTGAGTGGCTCGCGAATGTCATCGCCAGGGAGAACCTTGGATCCATACCCATTGTCTTAAATAGAACGCAAAAGCAACATGAATCTCTCCTACGTGCGAAAGGGAACGACACCTTATCACTCTAAAATGCGGAGCGAGGTGACGCACGTACGCACACGGCGGTGCAGCCAGAGAATCGGAGTAACTGTTCGAAGCGATCGATTGGGAAAATCACCGTTTTCGCTGATGAGTGCAGCACCTCCCAGAGGCTACTTATTCAAAATAATATTAAAAATATAATAAATAATGATTAATAATAAAATCGTTTGAGTAGAATATTTATGAAAAAAGGCCAGTAAATAAATGTTCAATTGTTTGTCCAGTAGAATCAAGTTTGACACGTAATTTGGGTCACATCGTCGATATAAAATTATTATAAAAGCTATGGATTAATTTTATGATAACCGGGGAAATTATTTACACATTAAAAACATATATTTTATTATCAACAGAATAGTCAATAGTTTGTCAATTGTCAATTGTAGTTTAAGCGAAATCAAATCATTATTCGTTAAAAATTAGGAATTTATACGGAATATTTAAACAAAGTCAATTAATCGATATAACAATTTTTAAATTAAAAGCTATAACTTTTGATAGAAACAACGTAGAAAGTTCGTTCAAATTTCTGAATCATTCGAATTTAAAGCGAAAATTAAGAGAATAATTTGTTCAACCCGGCAATGAATGTAATAACCAATATTGTGAAAGTATTAAAATAAGCAACGGAAGCCCTAGCAAACCAAACGACCATGAACAACGACCGAAGAAGCGACCCTAAAAGCGACGATGGTTCAGTGCCAACAATTAACTACACTAACGACCGCCGAAGCGACCATTCTGGCGACATTCTTTTGCCGCATTTCGGATGTGAAGTCGCTTCTTTGATTGTCGAATGAACAACCGATCGTCAAAGCAACCGTCCAGATATAAGCTTTTTGACGATCGGGATGAGCTTTTCTACACGGGTCCTATTACGGTCGTTTATTCGGTCACCGATCAAACAAACGACTTCATCGCCGAAACACGGCAAAAAAAATGTGTCGCCAGAGCAGTCGCTTCAGCGGTCATTAGTATGGTTAATTGTTCGAACAAAACAACTATCGCTTTTAGGGTGGTTTCGGTCGCTCAGCATGCCAGGGAGACTGCAAAACCGATCGATAATAGTCACCACAGAAGGGGATCAGCCGATCACCTCCTAGCTTACTGGACATCGGTGGATGAAATGGAGAGCTTGGTGGCGAGGGCGCTCGCCCGATCAAAACAATAAAAGAACCTCCTCCAAGGGCGGAACTTCACTTGTTGATATACCAGCCACTTAAGTCGTCACTACTCATTACTGAAAAGTATACGACATACCCAATTGATAGCTGTTGGAAATCTTGATTTATACAACTATTGAGCCTTGGCAATTAAATGTTGAATTCAGCCTTCGATAAATAATCTGAATACTTTAACGCATAAAGAAATTGGAGTACCATCGATAAATTATTTAATCACCTCTTATCATTCAGCATCATCGACATTTGTCATCGATGCCACCGACTTTCACTGGAAGAACGAAGAAAGAAAGGAAGGAAGGACAAGGAATTTCGTATCCCGGACATTCCCGAGTAGAAATTTTCGAGCGTTACATCGGGCCCTGATAGGGTCCTGATAAGGCCTTGTCAGGCTTTATCAGGACCCTATCAGGGCCTGATGTAACGCTCGAAAATTTCTACTCGGGTTCTTGTTGCACTTCAACGAGCTCATGTCATTTGAACCGCTAATTCAATTTGAAGCATCGTAAGTCATCGAATCTTTCGATTTTTACGCGTTTTATTTTAATTTCATTGATCCGTCGTGAATATATTGTTTTGTTGATTTACCAAACAATAAGTAGTTACAGTAGAATCCCGTTTATCCGAGGTAATGCGGGGAGAGCGTACGTCGGATAAGCGAAAACTGCTATTATATATTTAGAAAATAACACACCACTTCATATAAACATTAACTTTATTAGCTAATTTACGACTTGTTTCCTTTTTTGAGACATCGCAATGTTCTACCATTGACCCTAGAATCGGAACTGATGTATTTACAGCTCGTAATATAAAGACGCAGCGAACTTGTGCAAGTTTGAGCGCGTATGCAACAATGGAGGCGCCTTCAAATTAACGGACTTCAATCGTACCCTTGCGTGCTAGCACACTCATAAACAGTGCACCACCATTTCTTTAAATCTGTTCGCATCGCTGTTCAATTCTTCACTGTTATAAATATACAGCAGCGTTTCCATCGGACTTTCATTGGTACGTCGTTACTTATCTACACGGCGTCTCTTATACAAACACATAATGACCATATTTTCAACCTTACACTAAAATTCTGGCGCCATGAGGAAACGTACACCGGTGCTTGTAGTCACATGCTGAATCGTACGCATGTTCAATCGTTCACTCGACTTGTAGAACTTTTGCGCACCCCCCAATGCGAGGCAATATGGGTTGGAGCTGTTTCTAACAATGAGAACCGTGGCTACTTCGCCGGTATACCGACGACCTTACCGACGAAGTAGCCGCGGTTCTCATTGTCAGAAACAGCTCGAACCCATATTGCCTCGCATTGGGGGGGTGCGCAAATGTCATATAAGTCGAGTGAACGATTGAACATGCGTGCAATTCAGCATGTGATTACAAGCAGCGGTGTACGTTTGCTAATGGAGACAGGATTTTTGTGTACGATTGGAAATACGTGCATTCTGCTCGTGTGGGGGGCAACGCGGTGTAAGAAAATGACAACGTACAAATTCAAGTATGTTGAAAAAGCTTCAGTGTTTTTTAACTGCGAAGTATCGAACAGTGCTGCGAACTACTGCAATCAAATTTCGGTGTAACGTATTTGTATGTGCTAGCGCGCCCGTGTACGATTAAGCTCCGTTCATTTAAAGGCGCCTCCAACAATGTAGCAGTTACAGACTATTCCGCGCGCGGGCATGCTGCTTTATCAGTTTTATCTGAGTTTTCTGTATTATCCGAGAGCCTACACATCGGTTAAGGCGGAGGGCTCGGATAAGGTGGGTGCTTCGGATAAGGCGGAGGCTCGGATAGCCGAAGGTCGGATAAGCGCGGTCCTACATTTTTAATCACTTAAGTATAATTAATAATCAATCTCGGGTTTGATCAAATTAAAGGGCGATAGATTGTAGATAAAAATTGACGTCATCGATCTTTCTCAAGGAGAACCAAGGTGTAGAGAGACGGAACAGCTGGTCCGCAATATCGGCAGCCTTGAGTCAGTGTCGGCCATTGCAACGTGAGTCATAGGGAGTCTTATTTCACTACGCTACTACGGTATGCCCGGGACACACGGAGTGTCATATCAGTTTGTCGTAGCAAACATCGTAATACACACCGAGTCGTATTAAATACCGAGGCGTAGTAAACACCACGTGGTAATCAATGTCAATTCTTTTGGGATGTATTCTCAGCTCATTCCCGAAAGGTTGGACTCGAAACTGGGCATTGTTCTGATAAAGCATCATATGCGATAAACATGTAATAGGGAGAGAGAGAATTTTTTTTTAATTTTTCACCGTTATTATCAACATTTTTGTAAAAATAATATATTTATTTTCAACCGACAGCGGTGGATGCGCGCTTGGCGCACGGCTCTGGTGGTCCCCCAAGTCAAGCTGATTCTTTCGCGGTCAGTACTTGGATGGGTGACCGCTTAGCCGTGCGCTGGCTGGCGCATCGACCGTTCAGCGGGGGAGGCGATTTCTTCTGAGACTTTGGTGTTTCTGCACTTTACTCAAGTGCAAAAATACCGGTGGATCAGTAGAATACGGCTGTCTGTACCGGCACGGGTTTTCCGTAGTTTCCCCGTGTCCCCGGCAAATGCGGTACAGTGTAGCTAAGTCGGCTACGGACGCACTGGAAGTTAGGTAGCTTAGCTGAGTGCCGGTAGGGAGTGCTAGGGGGGAATCGGGATGGGGTTTCGTAAAAACCCGACAGGGTATACGGTGGAATTAGAACAACAAATATAAAAAAAATATATATATATATATTTATTTTTAAAAATTATAAATTTTACTTAGAAACGGTACCATAGATATATCGTACGGTATTTACCATTTTGAGCATTTACGTCAAAAGGAAATCATGTGATTATTCTTCGTTATTGTATTGTATCGACCGACTATTGACATCGATATGTTATTGTCATAACGTTGAGCGACAAAAATAATACAGAGCTTCTTTATAATATCTTCTTTATATCGAACGATTTTCAGGTACATTGTTGCTGGTATTATCTGTTTTCTTTTTCTTCCCGTTTATCGTCGTTTTTTTCCCTTTTTCATTTTTTGCGATGATTTTTTGTTTACTTTTTTTTATCAACTTATCGTCATCGCTGTCGCTGCCGCTGCTACTAATGATCGGAATAATTCATTTTTATCTTTTCTTGAGTCCTCCTCGCTTTTCTTTGATGTATCAATTTTTCTAATGCAAGATTGTTGCGTTTCAATATTTCTTTCGGATAGCAACTTATCCAGTGTCTATGTATTCTGTGTATATTGTTCTTGCCATAATTGTTCAACTTGTATCTATCTGCCTCGTTGCATGCAACATTATATTGATAAAACAAAATATGCGTAACATTTTTAAGTAATAACTTCACTTTTTTTATATTGATTCGACTCCAACTCCGATTTTAACTTAGTGATCAACTTTTTAAATTCAAACATCATCTATCCTTATTCGGCTTTTCTCCCTGACAGTCTTTTTGTTGGAAAGAGTGAAAGACAATATTTCTTCCTTCGACCACAACGTTTTATTATGATCGATACATCGAATGCCTTTTTCATGAAAGTGTACTCCAGTCGAATGTCGTCGAGTAGCGTCACCTTTGAAATATCGGAAAGGAAAGCTAAATGATTAATATAGCCCCTCCCCCCTTCCTCCGCCCCCTCACGAGTGACGGGCGAAACCGAGAGCAGGGAACAGGTCAACGAACGAAAAAGCGGCGACCACATGATAAAACTCATGTCGATATTGAGAGGCACCGAACAAAAAAAAAAGGAAATAACTAGTTGCTGTCTAGAAACGAGAGGCAAATTATACAGTAGAACCCCGTTTATCCGAGGTAATACAGGGAGAGCGTACGTCGGATAAGTGAAATCTCGGATAACATACGCAATTCAAACGTGTATTACTATTATATATTTAAAAAATAACACACTACTTCATATAAACCTCAACTTTATTAGTTACTTTAGTTATTTTTGCTTCCTCATAGAGGAAGCTTTGTTTTCGTGAAAAAATTAGTTTTCGAGATTTTGATGTGAACGTGTTCAGAATGTTCGCAAACATCCAACAAACACATTTAGAAAAAATGTCTGGATGTATGTGTGTGTGTGTGTGTGTGTGTGTGTGTGTGTGTGTGTGTGTGTGTGTGTGTGTATGTATGTATGTGCAAATCATTTAACGTTCATAATTTGAAAACGGCTTGAGATATCGAGGTGAAATTTATGACACATATTGAGGGGTCGATCCTCATTATTTGTTCCAATTTTTGGCCAAATCTATGCAGTCGTTCAGATTTTACACGGTTTTGAATTTTTTCGAAAATGTCTGTGCGCGCTCTAGCGGCCTCAATTTTTGACATATCGGGCTAAAAACTTGCACATAAATGGACTGTTATCGACCAACGATCGGTATTGAATTTGGGAATAATCGGTTGAACCGTTTAAATTCTATGTCATTTTGAATTTTGTGAATTTCATGCAATTTGTTTTCTCGCCTCATTTTTTCGTATTAACTATTCATCTATGAATTTAAAAAAAGTATCAGATTCGTGATCAGCGTGATAAAATACATGGAATTACAGTCCCGGAGCGAGAACTAACGAAAAAGTTTCCCAGGCATTTTTATAACCAAAATTGCAAAAATGAGTAATTTTAGGTATTTGTAAACAACGATTTCTTTGCTTTCCAATGGCATCGCGGGAAAACCCAGGTGCCTATCGTGATCTACAGCAAGACATACACAAGACGATGGATATGACGGGATTAAAAAGCTAGATAAAGAGGTATCACTAGGAATTCCGGAATAAAAATCGAAAGGGCAAAAAAAAATGTCGGGAGCGCATACTTCCATGTATTTTTTCGCGCCAAACGCAGAATCGACAAAGTGAAACGTGACGATGGAATATTTTTTTACGCGCTGAACCTGAATCGGTCAACCGTTTTGTATAAAACTCTAAGACGTTGACGTTGAAAAAAGTTTAAAATTGAAATTTTCATGTCGCTTCCTCATAAAGTTGAAAATTGAAATTTTCATACCGCTTTCTCATAAGGTTCCTTTATTCGCGAAGCTTCCTCTATGAGGAAGCCAAAAATACAGACAATGCTTCCTCATAGAAGAAGCTTCGCGAGTAAAGGAACCTTATGAGAAAGTGGTATGAAAATTTCAATTTTCAACTTTATGAGGAAGCGATATGAACATTTCAATTTAAAAAAAAATATAATTATAATTGGGTTGAAGGACTTAGGTCGATGGCCTATTGGCAATAGAAATAGCATTATGAAGTGTAAATAATCGTCGAAATGTAGCAGCATCCATACCGTGTAATATATTGTCAATAAATACATTTACTACTAATCATATGTTACGTTAATTAACATTAACTTCATATAAACGTAAACCATTGACTCTAAAATCGGAACTCATTTATTTGCAGCTTCCAATATAAAGACACAGCAAACTGGTAGAAGTTTAAGCGCGTATGCTGT
The DNA here is from genome assembly GCA_958510785.1 of Exephanes ischioxanthus. NCBI lineage: Eukaryota > Metazoa > Arthropoda > Insecta > Hymenoptera > Ichneumonidae > Exephanes > Exephanes ischioxanthus. The sequence continues at coordinate 4,949,581 of OY294021.1, forward strand.
GTATGCGCGTATGCTGCTTTATCCGTTTCATCCCAGTTTTCCGTATTATCCGAGTCTACACCTTCGTCAACGCGGAGGTCTCGTATGAGTTAGGTGCTTCGGATAGCGCGGGAGGCTCGGTTGATCGAAGGTCGGATAAGCGACGTTCAACTGTATAAAACCGATCGTTTTAGTCTCGTGGCTAAAGAGTACTGTAGGCTCAAAAACAAACTATCGGGGGAGGTTTCGGGTTTGAATCCCGGTCCCCGGAGTCTTGCCGGCGGAAAAAGTATCGCAACGAAACGGTTGTTGGCATTTTGCCAACAACCCGCCAGCAAATAGGCAGCACATGTTCGCACGGAATACTCGCAAAATTGCGGCATGTGCGTCACGCATTTGCCTATATTTTTGTCAGCATTCAATGCCGAAAATTCTTAGGAGCATATTGTCAGCAAATCGTCAGCAAGGCTTGCTGGTGCTTTGCGCCGCACTACGAAGATTAATTCGCTTGAGTCACGGTTATTTTGCGTGTAATTTTTTAAAAAATCGATTTCTTATAAAATTTACGTGCCTCCATCGATTCTCACAAAAAATCAATTCCAAGGATCGTTAGAGCTACGCTAATTGTGTATCATATTTTCGAAAGATTTTCGAACGTATTAAAAATCCAAAAACGCACATTCTTTTTTATGATTATAGAGATTTAATTTCGGTGAGTCGAGTCACATACATACACTCGTAATTGAGCTATAAGTTATATTGTTCGTAGACCAAGTAATTCACTTTTATAAAAAAAAATTATAATAATTGTAGAGTACTATCAGTAATACAATAATTGTTGCGTTATTCATTATCAATCAAACATTACACCTACGCAAACAAACTCTTAAATAACTTATTATCGTGTAACGTAATTCATTATCAACCCATTATCGAACTCATTCGTCGCATGAAAAAAATAAGCTGTCGTTATCGTTAGCAATAACGCTGATTGAGGAAATGTGCACAGAGAAAAAAAATCAATTGAGTCAACAAAATGTGCGATTACGGGTGGCGAAACAAATGTTTGGTTGATTGAAAGGAATACCTCGTTGATCGAACTAACAGGCCGTCGATTCAAATTTTTCTTTCCTTAATACAATAATTATTTCGTTCGATCAATCAAAAATTTGTTTCGCCACCCGTAAGCGCTCATTTTGTTGACTCAATCGATTTTTTTTCTCAGTGTGTAGTCAGAGGTCGGCTTCTAATGAGGAGGAATTTTGATCTCTTACATTATTAAAAATAAGAAATCAGCTTGTAGCAACCGTTGTTGGATTCTTACTATGTACCAATATGGTGCAATCTCGTGTTAGAAACTATTGTTGCAATATTGCTGGCAGACAAATAGCAAAGCTCGGTGGCAAGCAATTGCCCTTGGTTGCCTGGGCTATATTGGCTATCTGGCGAAGCTTCTGGCATATCTGTCTTACGATATTCGATACATATGCCAGTAGAGATCCAATGTTTAAAGCCAGCAATCGACGTGACGTAGCTTCGGCGCCATTAACGTAGTCCTAGCGGACAGCCTGAGCCCACATGAGTTCAGAGAGAATTGAGAGAGAATTGCGAACACTTCTCGATGGGATAAAAATTCGAAAAAAATCAAGCATATGGAAAGTGCTGAAAAGATTGATTTTACATAATAATAACTCCAAAATATTATTAACAAATGCATAAAAAAAAAATTGTTCAACAAATTCCCCGGCAACTTAACTTTTTGTTCATATAAAAACAATTTGTTAATCTTTTTGAATACGTATGAATTTTTTCAGAATTTTATCTAATTTTTGAAAATCACGTTTTTTTATTAATTAAAACGCAATTTTCAAAAATTAGACAAAATTCTGAAAAAATTCATAAGTATTCAAAAAGATTAACTTATTGTTTTTATATGAACAAAAAGTTAAGTTGCCGAAAGATTTGTCGAACAATTTTTTTTTTCATTCATTTGTTAACAACATTTTGGAATTATTATTATGCAAAATCAATCTTTTCAGTACCTTCCATATGGTTGATTTTTTTTCAGATTTTTATCTCATCGCGAAGTATTCGCAATTCCGCTCTCAATTCGCTCTGAACTCACGTGGGCTCAGGCTGTCCGCAAGGACTACCTTAAGCAAACCTAAAAGACCGACTGGTACTAACACCAAAAAGTACGGTGAACGTTCTCTCATACCTGAGCAACCCTCAAAGTAGTTTGGTTCCCACTAAAGGAAAAATAGTAGATGCCGTGAATAATTACCAGAACAGTTGAAGCGACGTTAGACGGAAAGAAATTTGAAAAAGTTATATACGGAATCCAATGTATTTAATAAAACATTTCAATTGACGCGCGAACAATTGCAACGTTACATGTTCTTGCTCGTTTCAGATAAATCCCATGCGGCATGTTACCGTCTAGTGGACTTCAACACGGAAGCGTCGAAGAAGCTAATGAAAATGTTGTTTTTGTTAGACATATGTCAGACAAAGTATTCGTACAAGCGCGACAAAATCCACAATATAGTCACGTTCTCGTGGAATAAATAACGCGCGCGTTTGATTTTGGGGCGGATATTATTGAGTTCAATCGCAGGTAAATATCTCGAGCACGAACTATCAAACGTCTGTTCTCTCTGAAAGTCCGATCAAGACTGCTTGTCATCTGGTCAATCGATAATCTGTCCGTTTGTCTTTTTTATCATACCGAGCCATTCCGGTCTTCTGTGTAATATCGTGTATCTCGATTCATCCTCATCTCTATATTCGTTACAATATATTGAAGAAGACAGGCCACAATCCGAAACTGATCACATATGCCCTATCGAAATACATGCTTATTCAATGATAGGTAAAGCATTATAAGATACACGACAAAATCCAAAAGAAAAGTTGCACGATGCGGTACGAAAAAATAATAAACGATAAATATAGTAATTAGAAGCCACGCAAATCAATCATCTTAAGGACATGTGAAACGACTCGGTCGGTAACCAAAATCTGTAATGAATGCGATTCGGAGACCGTAGAATTTTCGGCAAAAAGAAAAGCATTAGCGGATGCACAATTTAATACCGCGTCCGATGTTGCTTCCGTTTTCTCCGAAACGTCAACCGGTTGTGAATGGTCTTGATTCGAAAAATGCCTCTACCTCTCTCGCACTCGTATGTCACGTGGTACATCTTTCACATGACCTTAAAAGCTGCGATCTACCGGAAACTGCCCAACTACCGAACACACAACCGGGAAATGCGGGACAGTGATCAATGGATTAAAAGCTCACAGGTAATAGAGGACATTCGTCACATACTTGTCAATGGCAAGATACAATTTATATGCAACAAAAATCAATAGTTCAGTCACCGACGTTGCTCTCATGGTAAAAATACTGTTGGGCCGGGCACAGACGTTTCACGTCCCAGTCGCCCATAGCACCTTTACCTCGCGATCAGCAGTTCGCCTAACCACCATGGCGGCAAACGAGCTAGCTTGTTTGGATCCGAACTGACTTTGACGACGAACTAAACCTATAATTGGCATATTTAGTTTTCTAAAATGAGTGAATCGACGGTGAATAGTTAAAGCGAATAAACTGAGGGTCGAGTTTTAGGACGTCACTTTCAACTTCCGATCACTCTTGAGATCCAACTTAAGATCGATTTTTGGCCCGAACTTCATTGCGTGCCTAAGATCGAGCTTAAGTCCGAACGTAAAATAGATCTTAAACATGCAATAAAGTTCGGACCAAAAACCGATTTTAAGTTCGAACTTAAGATAGATCTCAAACATGCAATAAAGTTCGGGCCAAACACCGATCTTAAGTCCGTAATTAAGATAGATCTTAAACATGCAATAAAGTTCAGACCAAACACCGATCTTAAATCCAAACTTAAGATAGATCTTAAACATGCAATAAAGTTCGGACCAAAAACCGATTTCAAGTCCGAACTTAAGATAGATCTTAAACATGCAATAAAGTTTGGACCAAAAACCGATTTCAAGTCCGTACTTAAAATAGATCTTAAACATGCAATAAAGTTCGGGCCAAAAACCGATTTCAAGTCCGAACTTAAGATAGATCTTAAACATGCAATAAAGTTTGGACCAAAAACCGATTTCAAGTCCGTACTTAAGATAGATCTTAAACATGCAATAAAGTTCGGGCCAAATACCGATCTTAAGTCCGAACTTAAGATAGATCGTAACATGCAATAAAGTTCAGGACCAAACACCGATCTTAAATCCGAACTTAAGATAGATCTTAAACATGCAATAAAGTTTGGATCAAAAACCGATTTCAAGTCCGTACTTAAAATAGATCTTAAACATGCAATAAAGTTCGGGCCAAAAACCGATTTCAAGTCCGAACTTAAGATAGATCTTAAACATGCAATAAGGTTTGGCCCAAAAACCGATTTCAAGTCCCTACTTAAAATAGATCTTAAACATGCAATAAAGTTCGGACCAAAAACCGATTTTAAGTCCGAACTTAAGATAGATCTTAAACATGCAATAAAGTTCGGACCAAACACCAATTTTAAGTCCGAACTTAAGATAAATCTTAAACATGTAATAAAGTTCAGACCAAACACCGATCTTAAATTCGAACTTAAGATAGATCTTAAACATGCAATAAAGTTTGGACCAAACACCGATTTTAAGTCCGAACTTAAGATAGATCTTAAACATGCAATAAAGTTCGGGCCAAACACCGATCTTAAGTCCGAACTTAAGATAAATCTTAAACATGTAATAAAGTTCAGACCAAACACCGATCTTAAATTCGAACTTAAGATAGATCTTAAACATGCAATAAAGTTTGGATCAAAAACCGATTTCAAGTCCGTACTTAAAATAGATCTTAAACATGCAATAAAGTTTGGACCAAAAACCGATTTCAAGTCCGTACTTAAAATAGATCTTAAACATGCAATAAAGTTCGGGCCAAACACCGATCTTAAGTCCGAACTTAAGATAGATCGTAACATGCAATAAAGTTCGGGCCAAACACCGATCTTAAGTCCGAACTTAAGATAGATCTTAAACATCCAATAAAGTTCGGACCAAACACCAATTTTAAGTCCGAACTTAAGATAGATCTTAAACATGCAATAAAGTTCGGGCCAAACACCGATCTTAAGTCCGAACTTAAGATAGATCGTAACATGCAATAAAGTTCAGGACCAAACACCGATCTTAAATCCGAACTTAAGATAGATCTTAAACATGCAATAAAATTTGGACCAAAAACCGATTTTAAGTCCGAACTTAAGATAGATCTTAAACATGCAATAAAGTTCGGGCCAAACACCGATCTTAAGTCCGAACTTAAGATAAATCTTAAACATGTAATAAAGTTCAGACCAAACACCGATCTTAAATTCGAACTTAAGATAGATCTTAACCATGCAATAAAGTTTGGACCAAAAACCGATTTCAAGTCCCTACTTAAAATAAATCTTAAACATGCAATAAAGTTCGGACCAAAAACCGATTTTAAGTCCGAACTTAAGATAGATCGTAACATGCAATAAAGTTCGGGCCAAACACCGATCTTAAATCCGAACTTAAGATAGATCTTAAACATGCAATAAAGTTCGGACCAAAAACCGATTTTAAGTCCGAACTTAAGATAGATCTTAAACATGCAATAAAGTTCGGGCCAAACACCGATCTTAAGTCCGAACTGAAGATAGATCTTAAACATGCAATACAGTTCCGGCAAAACTGCGCTCTTAAGTTCTCCGTCAAGAGCGATCTTAAGTTCAAACCCACGTCTTAAAATTCGACCTTGATTCTATCCGCAGTATTCCGACCCTTACCGGGCGTGCCAGGCGCTGTAAGAAAAATTCAACCGGAAGTAGCCCGTTCAATTTTTATACGATTAGCTTCCGAAGGTTTATGGATATATTTGCGCGAATGTCCTAACAAATACACACAAAAAAAGTTACCGTCCGTGCGAAAGCGAATACAGAAAGCCGTGCGTTGGCCCTCGAGAGGAAACCAACGACCGCGGCACGGCTCGTCCGGACGTTTCCTCGAGTAATATAGGTGGAAACTATAGTGGCCATTATACAACATTCGGAGGGAGAGGAATCGCGCGGTCGGATTAAATTCTAACAACGAAATGCTTTTCGAAGCTGAAACCCGGCCCGGTATCCGCGGAGGGTTTCGCCGCTGATGTTCTCGCCCGCACGACCGGACGTGGGGTGAATCAATTTCATTCACGTGGCAGTTAACACGACGAGGGGGATAAGCGTTTAATATTTCACGCCTGTCCCCGGCGGGAGAGTTCGGACGGGAAGCCTGCCGGGTCCTCCGCGACGGCCCGAACCGCCCAGAGTACTATTGCAGCATTTCGCTTCTGAATACAAAACGAACCGCGCTACCCCATCGGCGAATGAAACACTGGCCCGGTCGAAACTTCGTCGAACACTACACAACGCTCTCTCACTGTATTTCAATGACGAATATAATGATAAATATCCTCGAAGCTTTTCTTTTTTTTTTCGATTCCGCATTTTAATTATCTCCATCGGTTCGACCTACTTTAGGCGAATGAGAAATATATGAGGAAAAAAAAAAAAAAAAAATACTGGTGAACAATAACAAAAAATTTTTTAATAGAAGAGAAAACGAGAACGTATGCGCATTGCCGTCTCCTCGCGTCTATACAGAAGCGGTAGTTCGAGTTTCTCTTTCCGTGCTTTGTCCGCGAGGGTATGGGGGAGGAGCGAGAATGAGAAGTAGATTTCTGCTATAAATTCACTGGGGGAACGGTCGCGCCCAGCGTTCACCGAAGACATCCGTCATTGTCATCCGCCGGGGTGGGTTTCCGTTATTAAAACGGAAAAGCGAGAGAGAAAAACGGCAGAGTTTCCGAAGCCTCGTCGGCCACGGCGGCTGAGGCCCTCCGGACTGTTGATTGCGGTCTCCTCGGAGCTCCAGGAGGGACAGAAGTCCGGTGGACGGACGAGCGCTCGACAGCCGACGCGAAGCTATCTCTGTGACTTCCGACGAGGCCGCGGGCCGCGAGTTTCGCTGGCTTCCGGCGTGACCGTCGCCTCGGATGACGTCGAACGATATTTTTTTTCGGCCGGACCCGTTCACCGGGCGAGCTTGAGTGACATCGATATTTTTTTTTTTTTTCTATATATAAACTCGTGAAAATTTTATAAAAATAGTCGATTTCGCCCCGCTCTTCACTATCCGAGACAACTTGCAGTTCGCGGAAAAAAATGGAATCTAAATTTGGTGGTACAAACATCTCGGCCTATTTCTGTGGTTCGTAACGCGTCAATAGTGCCCCGGTTTCACCTGTCCGTACATATAGATACGAATAATGTATCAAGAGACGCGGTAGCGTCTCGACGCCAAGTACTTAAAAAAAAAATGTTAAGCGAGCGAAGGACGCTACCAAGTAGTTATACTCCAAAATGCCGGAAGTATATTTTTGCACTACGTTACCTCTTAAATAAATCATCGGATCGAAATGATATTAAAATTTTACTATAGAATGTCTATCCAAGCTTTCCAGTTCGCTTAATTCCGAACACATTCGTTCGGTGGATTCTTGTGTACGATGATCGCGATCAGCAATCGATCCAAAATTTTTCGATTGTGCGTGAGTTAACGCGATAATTTTCGGTCGGCTCGATCTCGGCAACGAAGCATCAGATCGAATTTTCAAGGACACTTTTACCATATAATTCGGACCCAAGCTTTCCAATGGGCCTAATTACGAGAATAATCGTCCAGCGGTTCGCGAGATATGATGAGGCGAACCTGAAATACGGGTGTGAGGTGATACAGTTAGCGACAACAAAACTCTGTCCGTCACCGTGATAGTTTAGCATTATATTGCTTGTCGCATTTTTACCAAAGCCCGTACCATGAGCGAGGCGCGTTACATTGATCCCTTTTTGTGATTCTTTGCGTGTCACGGTGTATATAAATTTAAAAAATTGGGTCGCCGGGTAATTTGTTCAGCAATTAATTTTTTGATTGATTTGTTAATAACACGTTGAACTGATTATTATGCAAAATCAGTCTTTTCAGTACCTTTAACAGTTGGAAATTGAAATTTTGATATCGCTCGTATTTACAGGATTTCAAAAATAGGTGAAATCAAACACAAAATACTTTTTTTTCAAAAAAGTAAAAATGGTACGCCAAGTACATAAAACGTTCAGAAAATATGTTTATGAAAAAAACCTCTTAAAAATTAAAAAATCTACCAAAACAGATGTTTATCCGAACAATAAAAAAAAATATATGTGTATCAAAATGTAAAAAAAAAAATCGAAAAAAATCAAATCAAACCAGCCAAGTAGTATTACAAAAATCTAAAAAAAAAAAAAAAAATACAAGATGTAAAAAATCTTAAACAAAAAAAACTTGGCGTGCCAGTTTTTTTTCCAATCGCTGTCGTACGTAGTTCATTCAAAAATTATTAAAAAAAAAACTGGCACGCAAAGTTTTTTTTGTTTAAGATTTTTTACATCTTGTATTTTTTTTTTTTTTAAATATATTTTTGTAATACTACTTGGCTGGTTTGATTAGATTTTTTTCGATTTTTTTTTTACATTTTGATACACATATATTTTTTTTTATTGTTCGGATAAACATCTGTTTTGGTAGATTTTTTAATTTTTAAGAGGTTTTTTTCATAAACATATTTTCTGAATACATATATGCAGTTGCCATTTATGTAGATGAACAAAATTGAGTGGTTCACCATCTTGCCCCATTTATTTGGTTTTCAACGTGTCGATATTACCCCGGTCTCCCCAATTCGTACATCATATAGGTACTAATATTATATACATATATTCAGTTGCCATTTATATAGGTGACCAAAATTTGGGGGTACACCATCTTGCCCCATTTCTGTGGTTTTTAACGTGTCCATATTGCCCCGGTCTCCCCAATCCGTACATCATATAGGCACGAATAATATATACATATATTCAGTTGCCATTTATATAGATGACCAAAATTTGGGGGTACACCATCTTGCCCCATTTCTGTGGTTTTTAATGTCTCCACGTTGCCCCGGTCTCCCCAATCCGTACATCATATAGGTACTAATATTGTATACATATATTCAGCTGCCATTTATATAGGTGACCAAAATTTGGGGGTACACCATCTTGCCCCATTACTGTGATTTTTAATGTGTCCATGTTGCTCCGGTCTCCCCAATCCGTACATCATATAGGCACGAATAATGTATACATATATGCACTTGCCATCTATATAAGATGATGTATATTTCCCGAGAGATAACGGTGTGCGGTGGACAGGAACGTCGTCCCGTTCACGAAAGGGGTAAATTGCATCGCGCAATTATCTTGAGTCGTCTGAGTCCGCAGCGGTTGAAGCTTGGGATGGTTGCATCGGCTCTCCCGCTCTCACCCGGCCCCGTCGCCGGTGTGTCGTCGCCTCTTGTTCCGAGGCTCCCGAAGCGTTGCAATGCTCGTCCAAGACAATTCCAGACGCTGCGAGGGATGCTCTCGAAGGGGAGGGTTTCTTGTCTGCGTTACCGCGACAACAGAGATGTACGAACGGTCCCGGTTGAAAGAGCCGAAGGAACAACAGCCTCAGACGGTGAAACGGGGACGGGACACAGGGCTCTCAAATGCTGCTCGTTTCCAACAGCCGTGACAACATTTAGCGTTCTCGTTACAACAGCGGCAGAACCGCAAGCTCCGCACGGTACCGCGGGTTCGTACAATTAACAAACTTTTTTTTCGCTCACAAAGTTCCGCAATAGTTTTTTTGTTCATTTTACATTTCTTTTTCAACCAACATTATCGTTAACAAAAAAAAAAAAAAATGGTAAAATTAACAAAAAAAGATTTACCTCTTTGAACAAAATGTTTGTTTTTGTCAAATGTTGATCTTCTAGTTTGACACTTTTAGTTTAGAGGATTTAATAAGCATATTCTACTTTCTAGATCGGGGATAAAAAAAAAATTATAACGATAACAGCAATAATTGTCTGGAATCCATATATTTCCTCAAATTTTTCCGAAAGCCCACAATGATTTCTAGCTTTGTTCCTCCCCCTTGTCTCGTCGCACAATCTCGTTAACCCTCTCTCTTTCTCTATCCACTCTCGTATCACGCACTCACAATTATACCAACAATCTCTTCTCAATCACACTCCCATCCATAACTCTCTCTCCCTCTCCTCAATCTCGAGGTTCAATTTGTTTGTGTGTGTATTCTGTTTATGTACCTGTGTGTATAATTACACGCGATTGCCCCGGGCTAACGCGCGCAGGTGTACACTGTTCGACGGTACTGGCAACGAAGCATCTTCGAAATTAATACATATTGCGCATAATAAATACAATATCAACGTCGCTCGTTAATTGTTTTTTTTTCGTCTCATTCTCTCACTCTCTTTCAAATCGTTTACATTTTTAATATACATTTCACCAACACGGTGTTACATGGTTTTGTTTGTTTGTTTGCTTGCGCTCGAATATATTGTGATTTATTTGGAACGGTGCTTCGTTAAGCGATCGCTCATTTTTTTAATTTTTTTTTATATACGCCAACCTAGATATCATATAGTTAATTGATTTCTTCGTGTTTTTCATTTTTTTTTTTTCTTAAATCAATCGCCGATATAATTCTCGTTAGCTTTCGATTACCTAGGTATGAAAATTGTATTTCAATGGATTTAAATTGTGTTGTATCGCTGTTGTTATTTTCGTCAGCTCAATTAATACGCTCGACAGGACGTAATTATTAAACTGCCTTATGTTAGTTTTTTTTTTTTTTGTTTTTTTTTTCATTATAACCACCCCACACGCATTTGTTTCCGCAGGCGAACAGAATCACAATGTCGATTCGGCAAGTTAAACCGCTTCGACGTTACTACGATCATTATTTTCATTTCTTCATTTTCTTCTCTTTTTTTTTTTTACCGTTTTGTTTGTACGAACGTTACACCGACGTGCACTTTATTGTGTATCTATTATTATTGTACCGTGCACGGTGTTCTCGACGTCGAACGAGGCGACGGCGAATTTATTTTGTTCCACGCGAAATATTATTTATTATTCGACAAAAAGGCAATATCGACGCGCTCCCACTGATAAAGCCAGTTTACATTTCTCGCACCAATGGATTCTTTTATCGTACTCCAAACACAGGCGACTTTACTCTCACGCTATTGCTCCGAGTACTATCTGTTTTTTTTTTTTTTTTAATTTATTTCTTTTTTTTTTATACAATGATTAAACTGACTCCGAAAGAGCCATCTCTCCCTATCTCTGGCACTCGAGACGTCTCAGTGAAAATAAGATCATAGACGGATAAACAATTATAAAATTATCGTAACTTAGGCTCTCTCTCTCTCTCTCTCTCTCACATTTCTATCTTTCGTGAGAACAGAAAAAATAATAATAATAATAATAGATGTGTAACGAATCGATGCCGATCGTACGTCGACGTCATCAGTTAAAAAAAAGAAATCACCAACCCCTCCCCGTCTTCGACGCTCTCATCTCGTCGTTCTTCTTCTCATTTTTTTATTGTTTTTTTTTTTTTTTTTAATATAAATCGAAAAAATGCACACGTCGCATTACTTTTGTTTCTCTCGGCTTTTGTTTTCTTCTTTTTTTTTTTTTTCTTCATTACGCTTTACGCTAATCGTCACAAAAATAGAGGTCGCTTGGCGTATATATAATTTGTATTATCATCGCATAATCATTTTTTTCGTTTTTGTTTGTTTTCTCTACAAAAATTTTCACGATTAACGACTGTTTGCCTGCGAAAAAAATGATAACACGACAGTGTGTCTTTGCACGAAGTTTAAACGTCATTTCCTGAGGTATCCCTTCGTTCAGGACATTTTTCAAAGAGGCTTTTCATTTAAACGGGCAGAAGGGAGGGGTAAGAATCGTTTTGCTTTATCGGGATAGTCGGGTGTATACAAAGGGTAAGACGGGAAGATTTTCTTTCTTGGGACCTAAGGGAGGGACTAGGGGGACTCAGAGTACCCCATTCGTAACATACTATTCATAATATATTTAGTATATTCAATAATGCATTATATAGATGTATATAATGTATGATTTGTTTTTTTCTTTTAGCCCTATATAGTACAATCACGATCGAAAGGCTGAAGGCAAGGAAAAAATTGTTGCGGGAACTTTGGTTGCAGGACGAAGGATTGCGGGGGGGGGGGGGGGAGAGGGGGGGGGGCTCGACCGAGTGTGCGAACGTCTATCGACTCTCGACTGTAGTCAAGTATTTTCTTCTTTTTTTTCCCCCAACGAATTTCGTGAGACGTTTTTTTTTTTTTTTTTTTTTTTTTGTTCGTCGCTAGAATCGCCCTTTCAGGATGAACAAATCTGCCCGTCACCAAAAGTCGAGCAATCGATTAATTCGCTCAGCATATTTCGTTTATCACTCGTCCTTCGCATCAGAGTGCGCCATCCTCATTTCGCGATATATAACAAATATATGTCACACTCCGAGGTGATCGTCCGAGGCTCGCTCGTTGCAAGCGCAACGTGCGTGTGTCTTCCACGGACTGGCAAAAGTTTGCGTTTCACAATGAACTCGCGACGATATTATCTTAAATTCTTTTTACGTTGTCAACGTAAATACCGATTCGTAGCTACGAATCGCGATTATTGAAAAAAAAAAAAAAAAAAAATGCCACATGCCAGTTAGCCGAAAAATGACACCGCGGCAATTTTTTTTCTTCGATTTAGTGCGATCTAGGGTGCAGCTCTTGCCAGTCCTTGGAGGTTTCGCGTTGCCACCCGAAATTTTTTCGCGCGTAACAGTAGTAGTGGTAGTACAGTGTATCGTGGTTGTGTTGTGAATTATAGCGATGTGAAAAGAAAAATGTATATTGTTTCGCAGGTACCCGGCGCACCGATCGCTTCAATGTGTGTGAGAGTCGCTTCAGTCCTCCGCTTCCAAACGAACCCGGTTGCCACGGCGCACGACGACCCCTTTTTTCCTTTGCTCGGGACGGCAAATTCACTCGTGCGTACTCGTATCCACGTTGTCGCTGGTCAACCTCTGATCACCGAAAAAATAGGATTTTTTTTGTTTATGTCTAGTTTGTTTGTTTTTTTTTTTTTTTTTTTTTTTAATGATGATACTCAACGAGAGCTAAACAATTGATACTGTCGTACTTCGGTCGAATAAGACGTCGGGACGGGGGGACTCGGAGGACGTATTTATATTGGGAAAATCGAGAGAGCGTTACCGACGTCTGTATGGCCGCGGGTGCATAGAACGGTTACTATTTCAATGCCGAAATTGTTAAAGAAGCACAGCGACGCGACATCGCGTAACAACGCAAGCGACAGTCTTCGACCGCTGACTCTGGCTGCTGATAATAGAACGCGCGAATTAATTGCGAAGCGCGCTAAGGATTCTAAAATAAAAATCTCCACGAACTCGTGTATAAATGCTCTACCGCAACGTCGGCTACAAGAGCTACACCCTACGCGAAGATCGTGCGACTTCTCTCTAATCTACGGCGGCGTGAGCGCGAAGGGATAATACGATTCGTCAACGCGCGAGCTCGAGAACTCGAGGGCCGGCGAGTGCAGTTAGCGCGACGAGAATGTCCCGGTAATCGACACGGTGGAACGATTATTCCCGTCTCGACGAGAACTCGACGATAAAATTTGCAATATCTAATCGTGAACTAAGAAAATATATCTACGAGACAATGAGACCATGAAAAATATAGTTTCAATATCCTTTTTTTTTTATTATTATTATCATTTACCCAGCGAAATACCGAGCGCACGGTTAATCACCGGGACATCCGATCGAATCGGTTTTAGTCTTTCCCAATATAAGTACGGTATGTACGGTCGCGAGGAAACGTCTATGAAATTCCCGTATGTTCAAGCGAATGTTCCTCTATCTACCGGCTACTCATTTTGAAACACTAGCGCGGACTCCGCAGTCCCAAACGATCGAATAGACGAAAGATCGACGGAGATGAGTAAGAAGTGTGTTGTTTTTCTTTTTTTTTTTTTTTTTTTGCTTCGTTTGTCCCGTTCGTGTCGGTACGTCGCGACGCGTTTCGCGTGTTTGATTGTAAAACGCAAGAGTGCGCGTTCGTTCTACCGCGAATCTCGCACAAGGCGATGGTGAAAGCACTATGTTTATCTTCTATGTCACCTCAATGGGAAAAGTCACCGAGACAACGAAAGAATAAGAAATAACAGCGCGAGCCTGTCTTATCGAGATTTGAGCTTTAGGCTCTTTTTTTTTTTTTTTTCTCTACCAATCGGTCTCTAAGAATCGTCATACTAATCGGTCATGAACGCGCGTCAATGTGTTTTTAAGCATACGTTTTCAGTTTTCGTTTTTTAAATCGATGAAAAGATAAAAGAAAGAAGCGAAGAAAAGAGCGAACGATTCGTCTGACGATAAATGTGAATAAATTGTAATGTAACAATGTCCTACATAAAAAGAGGCTAGAGGGGAAAATAGTTCAGTGATCATCAGCGTCGTGCACGCGCTGACGTTTCTGTTGTTGCTGATGTTCCGGTGGTTCGGGACTCTCGACGATGGCGAGAGGCGCCGGTGAGCCTGGCGAACTGTCGGGCTCCTCGTGAGCCCGCTTGTTCACCCCGACGCCTGCGTCAGGGCCGATGAAGCTTCCACTGCAAGGCGAAGATAATTTTGTTTGTTTGTTTTTAATCGAACTATTCATCAACCACCGACGCGAACGACATATCGAATTTCATACCTGTAGTTATATGTTGTTTGTACAATAACAGGTGCCGGACTGTACTGCCCAGCCGGAGATAACGAGTGTTCCTCAACCACGTTTCCAGGCACCAAATATTTTTCTATAAAACACGATTACAAACAGATTTTTAGACAATTCTCGTTCGTATCACTTTCACTTAAAAAAAAAAAAAAGAACAAAAAAAGGGAAAATAAGAGGGCTCAAGGACCCAGGTCGATGGCCCTTTGCAAAGGGGTAAAATTAGCATTAAACATAAAATTTAGTATAAGATGATAACTTGTAAATATTAACTTTGGCAATAAATCTCTGTTACTACTACTAAAATAAAATTAAAAAAAACTATATTACATCGAAATTGTATTTCATCAATTCGTCGAAATGCAATAAAATATTTCGTTTGCTAGAGGACTTGAAAGGGTCAATGTAGGCGTTTTCGCACTGCGAAATTATGCAAACTTCTCGCGTACCTTCTCTCGTAGCCTCACCGCTGACGCCGTTGGTCACAAGTGTGATCTGCTGCATAAGACGTCCCTTATGCGTGGGTGGTGGCGGCGGCGGAACGTACGGATGTCCGGGCGATCCTGGAGCCGATTGACTCGACAGTTGACCCGCCGGCGAGGGTACCGAGCTGTCGGCGTAGGATTCCGGTCCCGGCGAGCCTTCCCTGCTGAGGCACTCGGGCGTCATCAGTCCGCTGATACCCACGTGGGACGGCGATGCGGGCGCACTTCTGTCCGCGTACAAAATAAAAACGAGCAATTTAGTCAACAATCGTTGGAATAGACAGAGCAAAAAAAAAAAAAGAGAAAAAAGGGAGGGGCAGAAAGAAACAATTGCTACAGTATCCTCGAGGCAATTAGCATCCGTCGGCACGTTATCTAAGGTTCCAAAAAGCATGGCAACAGAAAACAGCTGTTCAAACATACAGGTCTAAGTAGGTCAAGTGGCGAAAAAAAAAAAATTTAAAGCTCAGCGATGCTATCTGCACAGTTTTTTGTTTGGTAATCAAGGTTGCGCGATAAAAAAAAATGGGGGAAAGAATAAAAAAAAGGCGTCTGTGAAAGACGAACCTCGAGGAGAGACCGAACGGCGCGCGGAAGCACGGAACACCGCGCTGCCTTCTCCGTCTGAAGGCCTGCTCGATGAGTTTGGCCTCGGACTGCGGATCTATCCTCCAGAAGGATCCCTTGCCGGGTTCCTCCTGGCTCCTCGGTACCTTTATGAAGTAACGATTTAACGACAGATTGTGTCTTATAGAATTCTGCCAGCCCTTGTCGGCTGTTCTGTAGTACGGATAATTCTTCGTTATGTACGAATAAATGCCGGACAGTGTGAGCTGTTTGTCCTGGGCCGAGGCTATCGCCTGAACGATGAGCTGAGCGTAAGAGTAGGGAGGCTTGGAATCGTCTTTTGGTGGACTATAGTGAGCAGCGGTGCCGTTCGGCCCTCCGGTGCCACTTCCGGCTCTGTAGCGCTGCTCGATACCCGGCTCCGGGCTCATTTGTCGACTCGAACTCTGTCCAACCTCGTTCCTCTCGATCCCGGAATTCTGAGGATCGTGGGCGACCGCGGCGGCGTATGCCGCTACCATCTGCAAATCTGCCGATATATTTCGCCGGCTCTGTCCGGCACGTGGACTCGCTGGACACGAGTTGGCCGCGCTTATCGTCCCCGTCGGCGATGGGAAAGGGCTGCTGTATCCGGTGTCCGGTATGTTTATGCGCAACGGCGGCAATGGGGCTCTCTGCTTCGGCGGCGATGCAACGCGCACGTTGCTCGGCTGCTCTTGCTCGTCCACCAACGATTGGAACACCAGCCTTATGTTCGTACTTGGAAATCTGAATGTACACCTGAAACTCAACGTAAATTTTTTCTCGAATTAGTTACATCGACTAAAAATTGGAAACAAAATGGATTGGGTACAAATAGCAAAGAAATCCATGGGGTAGAAATTGCAAACAAATACATTGGATAGAAATTGCAAACAAATACTGTGGATAAAAATGGCAAACAAATACTTTGGATAAAAATTGCAATCAAATACTTTGAATAAAAATTGCAAACAAATACATTGGATAAAAATTGCAATCAAATACATTGGATAAAAATTGCAAACAATTACTTGGATAAAAATTGCAAACAAATACTTTGGATAAAAATTGCAAACAAATACTTTGGATAAAAATTGCAAACAATTATTTGGATAAAAATTGCAAACAATGACTTGGATAAAAATTGCAAACAATTACTTGGATAAAAATTGCAAACAAATACTTTGCATAAAAATTGCAAACAAATACTTTGGATAAAAATTTCAATCAAATACATTGGATAAAAATTGCAAACAAATACTTTGGATAAAAATTGCAAACAAATACTTTGGATAAAAATTGCAGACAAATACTTTGGATAAAAATTGCAAACAAATACTTTGGGTAAAAATTGCAAACAACTACTTGGATAAAAATTGCAAACAATTACTTGGATAAAAATTGCAAACAAATACTGTGGATAAAAATAGCAAACAAATGTTTTGGATAAAAATTGCAAACAAATACTTTGAATAAAAATTGCAAACAATTACTTTGAATAAAAATTGCATACAAATACTTTGGATAAAAATTGCAAACAAATATACAAAAATAGATACGAAGAGGGATTATAGGAGAGAAAGAGGGATTACTGAGCGGAGACGTGTACCGATGCAAAACGGGTCTGCCTGTTCTTGTCTTAACAAAAAAGCATTC
This sequence comes from Exephanes ischioxanthus, assembly GCA_958510785.1. Lineage (NCBI taxonomy): Eukaryota > Metazoa > Arthropoda > Insecta > Hymenoptera > Ichneumonidae > Exephanes > Exephanes ischioxanthus. Next base: position 4,967,080 of record OY294021.1, read on the forward strand.
AAGGCTTTTGTGTATACACGCTACTTTGGTGAGTTCCTCGAATTCAGTTTTTATTTTTATTTTATTTTTCAATGTCTCATGAAAATTACATACAGATCTCTGTTTACATTTCCCTGTCACGAGACTCGAAGCATAGCCCTCCGGCAATGGTACGTTAACAGAGGTCGTTCCTGTGACGGACAAGTCCGCTTTACTTTTTTTTTCATCCAACGTAAAGCGACCGAAAGATCCTTGGCTCGTGAATGAATACGGAGACAGCGCGGAGTATCGAATCGTTCTCTTTGCGAACACAAAACGATCCTCGATGACAAAAGTTCATAAATTTTCTGGTGTTCCACCATCTTTTAAATGAAATTAAAAAAAAAAAAAGTAAAACTAAATAATAATTTTGACAACGAGTCCACGGCGCGACTCTCGCTTCTCCCGGGCACTCGGCCAATTTCTCTATCTCGCATGCTGATGCAACAATGTTCCAACCGAACGGATAAAGAAATTTTCATTCGCCGCATGGAAAAACAAACCACCGATACAAAATTCACAAAGAATAAAACAATTCAACAAAGCAGTCTACGCGGAAAAGCGCTACGATTGTAAATTCTCGAATTTGCATTCCTGCGAGCGAGTCGCTCGTTGATCACTTTGCCAGTCAACAGCCACGCTATTTGTTTACATTGACTGCAATTGATATCACGTCCATAGACAAACTGAGGAGTGGGGGGGGCAAAGGTGGAGGGGGGAGAGGGAGAGGGCATAACGCAGACGAGTCTGAACAAGAAAAAGACAGACCGTCCGATCGGTTCATTGGCGATGGAGCATGCTTTGCGCAGAGGAACTTTCCGCAAGAAAAAAAATATATATAATTCGTACGTTAAAGTTCTCCAAACTCGTGCAACTTTCAAAAAATCGCCGTTTGTTGAGAATAAAAAAAATATATACATATACACGTATGCATATGAATATGCTTAAACATATATATATATATATATACACTCACGTCTTTGGGAGTTGAAAGGCTGGTGCGCCTTTCCGTTGAAAAACACCGTCGACGAATACCCCGTTCTTGCCGTTGCAAGTCATGAAGAAGTACGGATGATCGTAAAAAATTTCTAGGTGCCTCCGAGATATAAAGCTCGAGTGTCCCATGTTAACGTCCACCTCGCCCTTGCTGCTGTTACGCCCGATGGTGATACGTCTCTGTCTCACCATGTACTCGAATTCACGTCCCTCGAGGCGTGCTATAGGTGCACCCTTCGCCTCGGGATTCCATTGCATTTTGGTCGGGCTAGCCGGTGCCGATTTGAGGGCTAGTAGCGCCCACGCGTCGCTCTCCTGTGTCCTCGAGTACGTAGACATCGTGGTCCGTGGCCGAGAGACGATTCGTCCGTGTCTACACGCTCGACGGTTCGCGAGAGGAAACAAAAAAAAAAAAAAAAAGACAAAAATACCGAAAGAAAAGGAAATAAAAGAAAAGGGAATTAAAAAAACAACAACAAAAATTCCACGTTAATACTCCGGTTTAGAGCGAAGAAAAAAAAAAAAAAAAAAAAAATACAAAAAAAGGAAACGAGCACTGTAGGTTCGGTACAGTCGTCGGAGCTCCGTCTTGAGGACAAAAATCTTCGATTTCGCCCGACACCGCCGAGACTCCTCCACGATGATTTCACCAAAACACTGTATAACCCGTCGTTGTAACAACGTCGTGTTTATTCCTCTCTCCGTCCCCCGTCTCTCTCGTCTACTCGCCGCCGATTAATGTTGCTCTGCGAGGCCAACCCGACACACAGTACGCACGGCCCAGCACCAAGCACCGTGCACGCACCGCACTAGCGATGATCTTTTCGCGTCCCGTAACCCGCGACGTGTAATATGGCCGGCCCCTGTACGACCGAGAGCGCACACCAAAAACTCGTGTCTCTATCCCCTCCCCTCCCCTCCCACGGGACTCTCGCTCTCTCTCCTTCGCTCGTTCGTGATCTTTCCCTCTCTCTCTCTCCCCCTCACACTCTCTTCCTCTTCGATCTTTGTCCTCTCGCTCTCTGACTGGCTTTCGGGTTCCTTAGCCTTTATTTATTCGTCGCAACCGCGGCAACGATCGCGCGACTCGGCCGACGAAATTCTTTCGGCGGCTCACGAGGTGTTTAACTCACCCGTGACGCGCAAAGAGCGAACGATTGATCAACGCTTTTGAACGCTGCGATCTCCTCTTTTACTCCGTATATAACCCACCGATGATACAATACACGCGCACAAATATTTTCTCTCTCCTCTCTCCTTGTTTACCCACAATCCGAAACGTGGGTGGCCACCACGTGACGGCGAGGCACCACACTCGGACGCGCGACGCACCGCAACCGTTCAAAATTCTACGAAGACGGATGGCGACTCGGCTATCGCTCCATGGACAAATGTTTTCTGTCCCTCGTGCCTCTCGCGTCGTTACGCAATTCTACGAGAGGCTCGCGAGTCCCCCGACGACTAGAAGCGCGAGGCAACGCGTACGCGGCGACTGCTCAGCTGCCGTGGCATTGCGCGCCGATTCGAGAAGACATTTTTCAACGAGAATTTGCGTCTTCTGCTCGGAACGCCGGACGACGGAAAGACGATGACGGAAGTCGGCGCGCGGCCATCGTCGAGAGCGGAAGCGACCGACACGCCGAGCGGGAAATTTGAATCGCATCGAGTCGTGCGACCGATAATTTGCTTGAGATCTTTGAGAATTATTAGTTACTGTGTCATGAAACATCAGATGAAACGTTCCTCGACGTCGATGCGCTCGTTTTAACTCGGGAATCTGTTTTGTCGAATTATCATTATTTATCTTAATTGTTTTTTCCCGTGCCGTCCATATGAGTGTCTTTATTATAATTGCCAATTGTATGGATCTTTATTCTCGTCGAAATCAGGCAAAGTATCGACGAGTCAAGAGTAAGAGCCGTGCCACGTGGCTCATACCCTTGCGAATTTGAAAAGGGCCCTATGACGTGTCACGCGTGCCCCAAAATATCGGTCACTAGCTGAGCTAATAATCAGCACTTATCCGTCGACTCTCTTAGAGCGCGGAATGTTAGCCGTTGGGAAGTCTCGTCGATACTTTGCAAAGGAAATATTTTGTGTTATCGGTTCGTCAATAAAATAGATTGGCGTTCGATCATTAATCGTCAAAAGAAAAATGAATTGTGTATTCTGGAAGATAATTGAATTAATCGACGTAAGTTAAAGTGTAATAAATTCGTATTTCTTGTTTAAATTCTCTCGTTCCTATGGTTTCGCAATTATTATTTATCGGGTCCTCCAAACCTACTTGTCCTGTGATTGTCTGTATCAAAAGTAAAGGCTAGCCGAAATTTAATTGCCAAAGGTTTGCCAGTTATCCTAAACTAGCTGGCGCCCAAAAGAAATCTATAATAGTTAAGGTAGTCCTTGCGGACAGCCTGAGCCCACGTGAGTTCAGACCGAATTGAGAGTGGAATTGCGAATACTTCGCGATGAGATAAAAATCTGAAAAAAAATCAACCATATGGAAGGTACTGAAAAGATTGATTTTGCATAATAATAATTCCAAAATGTTATTAACAAATGAATGAAAAAAAAAATTGTTCAACAAATCTTCCGGCAACTTAACTTTTTGTTCATATAAAAACAATAAGTTAATCTTTTTGAAAACGTATGAATTTTTTTAGAATTTTGTCTAATTTTTGAAAATTGCGTTTTTACTTAATAAAAAAACGTGATTTTCAAAAATTAGATAAAATTCTGAAAAAATTCATACGTATTCAAAAAGATTAACAAATTGTTTTTATATGAACAAAAAGTTAAGTTGCCGGGGAATTTGTTGAACAATTTTTTTTTTAATGCATTTGTTAATAATATTTTGGAGTTATTATTATGTAAAATAAATCTTTTCAGCACCTTCCATATGCTTGATTTTTTTCGAATTTTTATCCCATCGAGAAGTGTTCGCAATTCTCTCTCAATTCTCTCTGAACTCATGTGGGCTCAGGCTGTCCGCTAGGACTACCTTAAGATCATCTACCAGATCCCTGACAACCCTTGACCCAAGCCGCGCCAGGTGGGATATTTTGTCGGCATAGGTACTCTAAAAATATTCTGTCTAATTACATATCAGATTTGATTCGCGCAGGGAACTTTACGATTAGTAAGAGAAATCTCTTTAATGTATTTGCGTAATTTTATACAAAATGCGGAAAAGAAAAAAGCGGAAAGATATTAATCGTCGAGCTGACAGAGACAAGCGACTCCCCTATTGATCCAATGGGACTCCTCCGTGTTGCTCGGAAATAAAATATACATAACGAAGTTCGACGAGTGTCCGGTCGTAGCGAGAATGCCTCTTCTGGCGCTGGTCTTGTAGACGGGACAGTCGTACGACGGCGCAGCCTTGAAATCCGATTTTTTTCCGGGTTTCAGCCATATTATAGGTACGACGTCGAACATTATCTTGGGCTTGCATTCGACAAGCTCCCGAGTCTCTGCGCTCCATCGGGCTCCCTCGAGGAAAAGTCCTCTGGTGAGTGCACCGTAAGCCGGAGCGACTTCCGCCGTCGCGACGTCCTGGGTTATTTCGAATTCAAAGTCCAACAGATCGATCGGTATTTTGCGCATGCGCGCGTAATTTTGCATGACGCCGGTGAGAAACGATTGGGTGAAGAAAAAACCGGATAGCCAGAAGACATTGGGAGCGTCGTTCTCTATCCAATTCCGGAGGAATTCGATTCTAGCCAGCAAATCGTTCACGTAGCTTCCGAGGGGTTTTAGCGAAGGATAAGATTTCTTGTCCCAGACGCCGGGAACTCGGCCGACGGTCATGCTGCTGAAGACCTCCTCGAGGGCCGGGGACATCGTCACCTGACCTCTTATGGCTCGCTGAACGTCCACGAGCGTCCTCTTTATGACTTCCGTCAGACGATTGAATCTTATGAGCTCCTGACGAAGAACGGTATTCATACTGTTCATGTAGAGAACCGGGTACTTCTCGGCGACGAGATCCATGTCGAACTGCTCGGGCATCTTGGAGACGATGCTCGCCGCCAAATTCGACACCATCGTCTCCGTATCGGCTTCGCCGGCCACACCGCTTATCTGCGTCTGGGTCGACAGAACTCCGGACAACAGCTGCATAGCTTCCTGATTGTCCTTAGTTATGTCGGCGTTGTCGTGGAGACCGTAAACTTCGGGGCCCTGGTTTAACGGCAACGATCTGATGTACTCGAGGCAACCGGGATGATCGGTGACTACCGGCATACGGTAGAGTCCGCTCGGTGAGAAGGAATAACTGGAAAAGTAAATAAAAACTTCGTAAATTTCCGTTACATTGCTAAATTGAGAAGGAGATGTTTATTTTATTTTTTTGGGACCAAAGTATCCCAAGAGAATCGTGCCAGATTACAGAAGTCTAACAGCACACAAGCGAACCGAAGATACAAGAATAAAAGAAATAAATAAAAGAAAATGCAAAAGATGCAAAAGGTACAAAAGAGTTGGAGTTGGAGAGGGAGAAGAGAGAGATTTATTTTGCACTTCTGGAGCCGAGCTCCCTAACCCATATAGCACGAAATATTTTCAAAACATTTCAGAAATATTTTCAAAACATTTCAGAAATATTTTCAAAACATTTCAGAAATATTTTCAAAACATTTCAGAAATATTTTCAAAACATTTCAGAAATATTTTCAAAACATTTCAAAAATATTTTTAATCCTTCAAATATTTCTGAAATGTATGGAAATAATATTTTGAAATATTCTCTCGAAATATTGCAACGAAACATTTTTAACATATTTCAGAAATATCCTTAATCTTTGATACATCTGAAATATTTCTGAAACGGTGAAAAAATATTTTGAAAGCGAATATTACGGTAGTTCTGTCGCTTGGTATACATTTCGCATAAATTCGAGAAAAATGAGATAAAATTGCAAAAACTTCTTGATGGTATAAAAATCTGAAAAAATGCATGCATATTAAAGGTACTGAAAAGATTGATTTCGCATAGTAATAAATCCAAAATGTTATTAACAAATTAAACAAAAAATTAATTGTTTAACAAATTACCCGGAAAACTAATGTTTTTTTATTAGAAAAATGATACGTTCATTTTTCTGAATACGTATGAATTTTGTCAGATTTTTAAATTTGCTTTAAATTTTGTGTTTTTTTTTTACATATAAAAAAAAATGTAAAGCAAATTTTAAAATCTGGAAAAATTCATACATATTTAGAAAAATGAATGAATCATTTTCATTAAAAAAAAATGGGTTTCGGGGAAATTTGTTAACCAATTTGATTTTTCATCAATTTGTTAATAACATTTTTGAATTATTATTATGCAAAATTAATATTTTCAGTACCTTTACTATGTATGCATTTTTTCAGATTTTTATACCATCGAACAGTATTTGCAATTTTATCTCAGTTTTCGCGAACTTATGCGAAATGAATACCAAGCGACAGAACTACCTTAACAGATGGGTAATGAACTACGTTCAGAAGAACGGAAAATGAAAAATGCCATGGTTCGTGGACATATTTTAATACAGTTAGATTATTTAATGTGTCATAACAATACATGTTGCTGACACTCTTGGAGGGGCTCACAGGAATCCCATAGACGAAATGCTGGAGGCAGTGCATATGTTTAAAATAATGAACAATATTTACAGCACTAAAATATTGATAATTTCTTGAGTATTTCAGAAAAATATCTAATAAATATTTGTAAAATGTTTTAAAAACATTTTAACGCAATGTTTCAGAAACATTTTTGCGAAATACTTCCGAAACATTTCAATGTAAGATTTAGAACAAAAAATATTTTCATAATATTTCTGAAATATTTTTTAATATTGGTAAAATTTTTCCAGCATTTCAAAAATATTTCCGTGTTATGTGGGTAGAGTGCAGAAATAAATACTGAGCACTTATAACCAGACAAAAAAAATATTATAATATAATAAAAAGAAACGAATATAGGTTTTATAATAACATATGGAATAATACCGATAGAATACGAAGAGATGAAAACTGGTTTTATAATAAAACTAATAATATAATGAAATAAAGGGATGTAAAATAAACGAGATGAAATACGAGCAAATAAACGTACCGAGAATCCGCAATGACTTCAGGATTGTAATAATTCTTCAGAAGGGAGTTCAGCAGCCTCCGATCTTTGTCGTCGGTAACTCGTCCGCCGTAGTTGCATTCGCCGGTCAGATACAGAAGTGCCTCGAACGGCACCGCGTCGTAGTCGTTTAAGAACATCTGTAGCTGAAGAACGCTTATTCGCAGATCGGATTCGTTGAACTCGTACGGTATGTTCCATCCGAGGGGTCCGAATTTTCGTCTCTCCTGGACGACGCCGTGGAAGAAGCACAGGGAGAACAGCAAAGTTCTCCACTCTAGTGTTCTGAAGCATCCACGAAAGAAGGCCTGATCGGATATCGGATCGTTGAGATAGCTTCGCAGTAAATTTTGCTTGAGTCCCTTGGGCGCCTCGTTGGTCATCTTCACGCCGTTCTGAAGAATCGAAACCGGAAACGCCTTCGACGGATAGCTCGTCAGCCATATTCGAAATTTCGCGTGGGTGTTCTCCGGTGTGACGACCTCGTCGCATATCCTGTCGAGTTCCTTCATCCACGATTCGGCCAAATGGCAATTTTGGAGCACGACCCACTCGCCGCTCTTGATGGCCCTGTTTATTATCCCAGCGGCGATCGGTCCTTGTCCCTGACCGAGGGAAACGGTCATGAGATTCTTCTTGGCAATGCCCCGGTCGTCGGCGAATTTTATCAGGCCGGCCATGGGATCGGAGCCGGCCGATAGAATGAATACGAGTGGCGAAACGTTGCTAGAGTCGTTGTAGGCCTCCTGAAGATCGAACGGCGGTGGTTCGATGAAAGATTGGCCCATGTTCTCGATTATGAAAATCTGAACTGCCGAGACGAGCTTGTCGGGTCTGACGCACCGGAGCACGACGAGTCTCCTCATCCCGCCCTTAGCTTCGTTCTCGAAAGGCGCTGGAAAAGGGTGGTCCTGCGGATTGGCGAAATCGTAGTAAGACTTCCATTGCTCCGTATGGACCTCAAAGGAGCTCTTCAGGTTCTCCAAACCGCTCAGCGAACTCGCGCGAACGACCTCCGACCAGGATTTATCGGTCAGCCAGCTTGGATCCGGATTCGGGTGGGGATTGAGAAGAGCCACACCGCCCGTCAGCAAAAATCCCCAGATATCTTCCTCGACCTTGCCGTCCGCTCGGAGAATTCCGACGCTCAGGACGAGAGAGAATATTAGCTTGTCCTTCTCGAAGAGCGACCTACAGACGTTTCTGTATATGCTCCTGGTGAAGAATTTATTGAGATTGTCCATGCGCAGCTGAAGGTTCTTCGACGCCTCGCTCTTCGCTATGGCCATGACGTAGAGATTTATGAACCAGGGCAGAGAGTACTGGTACATCGGATCTATGTTCGCCAGTTCGGATATGCAGAAGAAGAGTATGGAGCCGTGACGGGAAACTGGCTTGTAACCGTTTCTCGCATCGTCGATCTCCGCCGATGTGAGCGCCGCGACTTTCTGCTTCGCCTGTATCTCCTCGGAGAGCGCCTTCGAAGACGAGAGTATCTTTATCGCCGTCTCATCCTCGAGAATGTTACCCTCAGAGGTGGAGAGCACCTGAAGTATCTTGTCCTCGATCTCCTTGAGTATCCTCTTGTTGTTCGCTCCCTCGACGATGAGCTGGTTCTTCTTCTCCTCCAAGCTCGGCAGATCCTTCGCGACGACTATTCCCAAAAGCTGGTCCTGCAGACCCTGCGGCGTTATCATGAAATTCAATAGGGTGACCTTGACGGTCACCTCGGGAAGATAGTGAGGATTTCGAAGTCGGGTAGTTATGTAGAATCTGAAGGATTCGTTGTACTCGAGGACGTTCTCGCCGAACTTCATGTAGAGAACGCCCTGTTGCTTGTAAACGTTCTTCAGCAAAACGGGCTCGAGAACCGCGTCGATCTCCTCGAGGATGTTCTGCAGCAGCACCGGCTGTCCGAACTGTATAGCCGTCTCCATGTGCCTCACGTAGTTCGGATCCGTCAGTTTGATTATCGTCAATTTTTGTTGCTTCTCGAGGCTCTTTATCCACTTGTTAGCCTGACCCTGAGGATCTATCATGAGCGGCCACCGATCGGCGTTCTTCACGATTATGCCGTTCTCGACGGAGAAATTGTCGGCCGGCAGGCCGTTTATCATCCAGGCTCGTATCTCGACTGGATCGCCGAGAATCTCCGTTAGACTGAATCGTCGACCGCACGGTATGGCGAGCGACTTGCACCAGGTGTACCACTGCTCGACGAGGCTGTTTCGATACTCGACGGTGAAGGCCCCGAGATAAGCCACCATTCCCGACGCCAGGAGAACGTCGCCGATCATGTTTCCCAAGCTCGCACCGAGCGACGCCGCGGTCTCGCTCCATCTGCTCTTCTCGCCTCCGAGTCCACCCAGCAGCTTCTCGGCTCTGTCCAATTTTTGCATACAGTGATCGATCTGGTCCTCGAGCTTCTTCTTCTCTCGCATGCACTCGGCGAACTCGTCGTTCAGTGTCTGAAGCTTGTCCGTCACTTCCTGCAGCAACGTCCTCTTCGCGTTGAGGGTTTCCATCTGGGCGGCGAGCTCGGCCTCCGCCTCGGCTAGCATGGCCTTCTTCGGCTCCACTACCTTGATGACACGATCGTAAACCTCCATCGCTCTCACCCATCTGCAGAGACCCTCGCACGCAGTCGATATTTTCTTGATGACTTCCGGTTGGAATCTTCTGTCGTTCATGAATCTCTCGCGAATGAGTTTCATGTAGGCGGGCGGTATGTTGTCTTTGTCGAAGGTCTTCAGATGCTCGAGAAACTTCATGTCACCGAGAACCTTGATGGACGATGGCCAGTAGTCGTCTATCGTACCGCCCGATACGGTATCCTGGACGCGCTCGGGCTTCACGCCCTTCAGCACGCACACGGCTTCCATCACAAGTCTCACACCGGCCGGTGGACTCTTCATCGATTTCACGATGGTGACGTCGGCGGGTTTCAGCGTATTCAGAGCCGCCAGCGCAGCTTCCAGCGCTGGCGTGGCTTCCGCCAGGTCGCTCTCGCAGTCGTCCTTTATGGCTTGAGCAGCAGCTGCTGCCTCGTTCGCCAGAGCCTCGTCCGCGGCCACGACCTCCTTCTTCGCCTCGACATTGACTGTGTCCTGCTCGATCTTTATCATTAGCTTGTCGCTCAACTGCGACTGCGCCACCAACTGCGGTTGCAAAACGTGCAGCTCTTCCTGCATGATCGCGACCTGACCGGCTGCGAAATCGAGCTTCTCGAGACCGACCTCGTAACGACTCTGCTGCGACGTTATCTGCTCGACCTTCCGACCGTAGAGCTTGTGCAGCGATTTTATTAGCTGAAGAAAACTCGTCGGTGTGACGTAGTTGGTTCTTCGCTGCGTTCTCCTGTAATCCTCGCTAGCGCTTCTGACGCTCTCGTGAAAACGCTGACAGACAGTGACGCATTTGTCGCGTACATCGGTCTCGATGTCGAGATCCATCAGGGACATTCTCGCGACTTTCTCGAGGGCGTCCGGAGGCCACACCGTGTACCAGTCGATCGTGCAGCAGTTTATCAGGGAAGGAAACATCCTCAAACGATTTCTGAAGGCGTCGCCGATCGGCGACATCGTCAGCACGACGTGAAGATACTTCTTCACCCTCTCGACGAACATGTTGTAGAGCGCCATCGGCGTCGTCTCGACTTTCTTTCCACCGCCGTTTCTCGCGACGTTCATCATGTTCTCGAGTATCTCGGCCTTCTCCTCGGTGCCGTAGAGATTTGGCACGTCACCGGTGTTCAGTATCATGTTTATATCCTCGACGAAGGACTCGTCCTTTATCTGATTGTCGCCGAACAGAAAGACCGTCGGTTTGCCGTCGTTACCGACGCGCAGAAGAAGCTTCCGAATGTCCTCCCGCCACTCGTTCGCCCCGTAGCTTCTCGTCATCTCGACCTGATGAATTATGTACTCGGATATGCCGGTCGCCAATTTGGCGCAGGAACTCCGGCCCGAACCACCGACGCCGACGAGGAGCGCGTTGCCGTTGTCCTGCATGAGAACGCGCGACACCCTGGATACGTGCTCGATCGCGAATCTGAAGAGTACGAGAGACATCGGCGACTTTGAGGTCATGTTGTACTCGGTCAGATAGTACTCCATCTTCTCCTGTAGATCGTTGAGATCGGTGACTTCGTCGTACATCGGCGGATCGGCGTCGGGTTCCATGTACATGCCGAAGAAGAGATCGCGTATGTGCGAGCTCTTTATCGCCGTTTGATCCTCGGTCAACAAACCCGCCAGTACCTTGTCTATCGGCTGACGAAGCTGATCGTAAACGACTCTCTTCACCATGTCGAAGAGAGTTTCCCGATCCTCGTCGTCGACGAGACGATCGTGAAAGACCCGATAAACCTCGTGAATCCAGAGTTTTATGAGCTTGTCGGGATCGCGCATTCGCGACGCTGGCACGAGAACGATGCCGCCTATTACTCGACTGAAGTCCCGGAGATTGAACATGTAGTGGCTCTTGGACGGAATCGGCAGGAAGCTTCGTATGGCACCGTGAAAGACGTCCATCGTCGCCGAGACGATCATCTTGCCGAGTCTCGCGACGCTGTTGTCGAAGCCCTTAGCGAAGTGCCAGTCGAGGATCGACGTGAATATCTTCGCCAGTGTGGCGTCCTCGAAGGTGTCGATGCCGATCACGTGCATGTGACGAGTGAGCCTCGGCGTGACGACGTTCGAACCACCGCCCGGCGGTACCATCGCCGCTACGAGAAGAATATCGACGAGATAGAGCATGGCAGTGTCCTTGGGATCGAACCAGTGGCCGTGATCTATCCACTGTCGCAAGAGCTCGATCGGCGGTTGGGCGCCGTACACCTCCTTCTGTGGCATGCTGAGGTCGTCAACGAAGAGCACGCAGTGCTTGCCCATCGCCGGACCGTACACGCCTTTTCTTCTTCTGTCCAACTTCGACATTACGATCTCTTGCGTCTGACCGGCGCTCGTACGGGCGCTGAAGTTGACGATGTTCTGCACGTACTTGTCTCTCGGGAGATTCAATATGTAGTCGAGGACTATCGACGACTTGCCGGTTCCCGTCGGACCCACGAAGAGGATCGGTATCGAACGCCGAAGAAAGTTCGATATGAAGAAACGCTCCATCGACATCTCGTTTGTCTGGATTATGAGCTCGTTGGCTTTAGCGTTCGCTGGTAGAGCGGCCTGGAGAAAAAAGTGATTTTTTTTCAGCATCGAAACATGTGAAACATCCTCCGCAAGCCCGACAGCCGGGCTCAGTCAGCTTACCTGCGTTCCAGTGTCCATCCACGATATCCAACTGCCGTTGTTTCTCTTGTCGTAGACCCAATCGTATACCGTGCCACGATCCGGGAAAAGCTGCTGCTTGGTCAACTTGAACGCCTTTGGCTTGGGGTATTCTTCGACGTTGCCGATCAGTAGCTTCCTCAGATAAACGTCGAAGAGCTTTCTGCTGTCGGTCAACAGGGTTGGACAGAGGCCCCATATCATGCTGAAGAGAAGTACGCACTGGAGCCACACGGTGCTGACCTGGGTCTCGCCCTCGAGCATCGTATTCAGCAGTCTCGTAAAAGCCTTGAATTAAAATATAATAATGATAATAGGAAAAAAATTATGAAGGGATTCTCATTACATTCCGAGTCGAAAGTGAGATTCAGAGAGTATTTCAAATACTTTCTAGAGGACAAAAATCTGAAAAAGTCAACCAGTCGAAAGGTGCAACAATGATTTTATATATTAATAATTCTAAAAAGTTATTAACAAATTAGTGGAAAAAATTATTCAACAAAAACATCGGCAACCTAAATTTTTTTTGACAAAATTGATTCGTCAATTTATCCGGGTACATGTGAATTTTTTCTGATTTTTTTTTGTACTTTTCAAAAACACCGTCTATCGAAAAATGTTTAAACTATATTTGCGAATCTTTTCGATCAATTAGTGTAGTCTGTTTTCGAATAGAATCAAAATTTCCTGACTTTAATTCGATTTTGCGATAAAAAACCGTTCCAAAATTAGAAAAAAATCTGGAAAAATTCATATGTATTCGGATGATTTGACGAATCAATTTTGGCGAAAAAGAAAGTTGGGTGGCCGACTTTTTTGTTTAACAATTTTTTTCACTAGTTCGATGATAACTTTTGCAATTATTAATATGTAAAATCAATGTTCTTAGTCAATGTTCTTAGTCAATGTTCTTAGTCAATGTTCTTAGTCAATGTTCTTAGTCAATGTTCTTAGTCAATGTTCTTAGTCAATGTTCTTAGTCAATGTTCTTAGTCAATGTTCTTAGTCAATGTTCTTAGTCAATGTTCTTAGTCAATGTTCTGAGTCAATGTTCTTAGTCAATGTTCTTAGTCAATGTTCTTAGTCAATGTTCTTAGTCAATGTTCTTAGTCAATGTTCTTAGTCAATGTTCTTAGTCAATGTTCTTAGTCAATGTTCTTAGTCAATGTTCTTAGTCAATGTTCTTAGTCAATGTTCTTAGTCAATGTTCTTAGTCAATGTTCTTAGTCAATGTTCTTAGTCAATGTTCTTAGTCAATGTTCTTAGTCAATGTTCTTAGTCAATGTTCTTAGTCAATGTTCTTAGTCAATGTTCTTAGTCAATGTTCTTAGTCAATGTTCTTAGTCAATGTTCTTAGTCAATGTTCTTAGTCAATGTTCTTAGTCAATGTTCTTAGTCAATGTTCTTAGTCAATGTTCTTAGTCAATGTTCTTAGTCAATGTTCTTAGTCAATGTTCTTAGTCAATGTTCTTAGTCAATGTTCTTAGTCAATGTTCTTAGTCAATGTTCTTAGTCAATGTTCTTAGTCAATGTTCTTAGTCAATGTTCTTAGTCAATGTTCTTAGTCAATGTTCTTAGTCAATGTTCTTAGTCAATGTTCTTAGTCAATGTTCTTAGTCAATGTTCTTAGTCAATCTTCTTAGTCAATCTTCTTAGTCAATCTTCTTAGTCAATCTTCTTAGTCAATCTTCTTAGTCAATGTTGGTTAATCTTTGTTCAGATTTTTATCCCATCGGGAAGTATTCGAAATACTCTCTAAATCTCACTCTCAGTTGGGAATGTAACAAGAGACACTCCCTAATACATTTCGCACAGTTTCGCGTTTGAAAAACTTTGTTAAGCACGTGCCAGGAACATGTGAAGATCGGATGTATCGACGAATGTCTTGCAGTTGTATCTGACGAAGCTGAGTATCGGATCAGTCAGCCATTCCACGAGCTCGACGACAAGATCGTACTGTTCGACGAGTAGCTTGACCCTGAGACTCTTCTTGTACGACTCGAATATCGGAGGCCAGCCGAGCTGGGAAGGTTCCATGTAGATCATTCCGCATCTGCTGACGGTCGCCGGGGAAGCTTGCTCGAGATCGGCTGGCTCAAATATCATATTCATCTTGTTCGACATCTGTATGATTTCCCCGGACATCAGACACAGCTTCTTGTTGTCGTCCAATACCGTGTTCATATTTTCTATCCACACGGCATCGACCGGCCCATCAAAGACGATCCACTTCCGGTCGGAGGACAGCGGCTGAGCGAACTCTCGAAATGTATTCGCCAAAATACCGTCGCTCCATTCATGGGACACCGGGTCGAAACTTCCGTACAGCTGTCCCATCGTAACCGCCTTGGGATTTAATATTCTATAAGTGGTCTTGAACTCTCGGAGAGTGGCTCGTCTCAAGTTCGACAATTCGCCGAGGGACTCAGCGAGAGATTGATAAGCCTGCGTCTTTCCGCCGAGAGGCTCGCCGACGATCATCAGCCCGTGGCGAACTAGAACCATCTCGTATATCTGAATAATCTTCTCGAGATACCACGGCGTCGCCTGAAGATTTCTTCTCTCGAGATTGGCCCTGAGAAGATCGATGAGCTCGTCGCGATCGGGCTGCGGAAGATCCGTGCCGGGAAAGAGATCGCTGTAGATGCCCCTGAAGAGTGGAACGTCCTGTGCGAGAAACTTCGGAAGATTGACGTCGACTATGGCTCGCAAAACGAGAATCGATTCGTTCTGGTTCGGGTACTTGAACTTGAGATTTCCCGCAGCTATGAGGACTGTCTTGACAGCTCTCATGCCGTAGTCGTAGTGGCTCTGCGAGCTCAGTTGCTCCGAGCACAGTTTGTACGTGTGGACGATCTTCTCGGCGAGGCTACGAGCGTCGACGAAACCGTACGAGTAGAGCGTTATCTCGCCTATCATACCGTAGTCGGGCACCATCATCGCGACGGTCCTGAAGAGAACTTTGAGATTGTCGGGGAGTTCCTGACGACCGGCGTAGCCGGGATTCATCGTTATGAAGATGTTGCACGTGGGATTGAGCTTGAGCTCGGTGCCCTCGAACATGAATCTCTCGACCTTCATGCTGATAGCGATTTGTATCGTCAATATCTGTTGGGCGATAACCGACAAGACCTCGAGCTCGATTCTGTTGAATTCGTCGAAACATGCCCAAGCGCCGGACTGCGCGAGACCCTTGAAGAATTTTCCCATAGCCTTGTAATCGAGTCCGTCCGAGCAATTGAAGACGACGCACTGTTTCGCGACGGCCTTGGCGAGATCCTTGGAGGTCTCGGTCTTGCCGGTACCGGCCGGACCTTCCGGTGCACCGCCCAGATTAAGCTTCAACGCTCCCATCAGAGTCCTGTAGCAGCGGTCCGTGAGCGGTGTGATGACGAGACGAGGAGTGTTGCCGAGATACTCGAATCCGTAAGCGACGTCCGTCGTGATCATCGACACGGTGACGCTGCCCTCGAGCCAGTAGTAACGCAGCTGGGATATCCAGCTGAAGTCCATGACGTTGTCGACTCTTTTCTCAACGAGCATCTTAACGACGTCTCGGGCGTGCACGTCGATGACTATCAGAGCGTTCATCGTGATCCTCGATCCAGGCTCGAGCTTTCCTCGCACCAGAGCCACCGTTTCGTCTATCTGAGCGCTGCACTTCCTCAGATAAGCCGATGTGCTATTGTCCTCGAAGCTCTCGCATACCTCGCTCGTCCAGTGCACCTGACTGCCGCACAGTACAATCTGACCGGGCCAGGAGAGTATCCATTCCTCGCGGATCGCCGTGAAGTACGATATTATGCTGTCCTGGGCTATGTCGCGCAGCGAAGTTATCATGAGCTCCTCGACCTGGCAGAGCCACTTCTCGACCATGCCCTTCGCGTCGGCCGGATAAATCTTGCCGCTCATCGGAACGTACTCCTCCTCCGCCGAGAGCATACCGATTATCTCCTCCTCCTTGGTGAACCGCAGTTTGCTTATTCCCTCGAAGCACTTCTTAAGATGCGGCTGCACCCTCTGCGGATCCTTCGTCTCCGACAGTATCTCGAGAAGCTCGTCGTTCGACAGGAAGAAGAAACGCGGGAAGAAGAGACGTTTCTTCTCGAGATAATCGTTGAGACCCTTCTGAATCTCCTCGAGGAGCGTGTTGCAGAGCTTGAATTCCTTCAGCATATCGGTCATCGACGTCGCCTCAGTGACTTTCTTGTTCTCAGCCACGTAGCTCATTATCGATCGCCATATCTTGTCGACGCGACGAAAATTTTTCGCCTCGGTCGGCATCTGTCTCATTATGTCCTCGCTGCTGAATATCGGCTCGAGATACATCCAAGTTGCCTGGCAGGTGAGCCACTGATCGACGATGTCCTGCATCATAATCAGTTTCTCTTCCCAGCTCTGCATCTCGGCCTCGAAGGCCTTGACGAAGGGCGAGCCTCTCATCGTCTGGGCCTTCAGTATGTGATCGTCGAGGAGGACCTGTATCTCGTCGACGGCCGACAATATCTGAACGCCGGTCTCCCGGTAAGGCGTCAAGTCGAATCGCACATCCGCCCACTCTTCCTGCATCTTACGCAAATTTTTCTCCAGGGCGTGTTCCTTCGTCGCGGCCGAAGATATCTCCTCGAGCTTGCCGACGAAGACGGGCAGACCGTGATCGATCATGTCCGAGAGGCTGCTGTGCTCCGTTGGGACGACAGGTGTTCCGACGATCGTGCTTATGTGCTCCCAGTGACGGGCTTGCAGACCCGGATTGCATATTGTCTGGAGCACAGGTATGAATTGCTTGAACTTCTCGACCTTGCCGCGCACCATCTCAGCGATTCTACGAGCTCCCGGAACGTCGGTGAGGCCGCGACCGAGTTTGTACAATGTTCGCCAGGCGTTGTCGGTCTCGTTGCGAACTTCCTCCGCGTCGAGACCGTCGAACGATCCGTAGAACCATTTCTCGTAGTTCCTGTGAAATATCAGCACCGTGTGCCAGAGTTTGTCGAAGGTGTCGACGGCCGTCGTCATCGAGGGAAGAGTCAGGTAGGGACTGAGTTCCATGTCCAGAAGGCCCTCCTCCTCGTTTATCTGCTCGGCTTCACGCTTTATCTCGGCCATGCTCTGCGACAGCAACTCGATCTCCTCGGTTGCCTGCTCCATCTCGTCCATCGTGAGGACCGGTGGATCTTTCCTCTTGAATTGATCTATGGCCAGTTGCATGTTTTGTATACGCTGCTCGAAGTTGTCGCGACGTATGCGAAGGACACCCTCGACGAATTCCTTCCTCATGTTGAGTCGAGCGGTGGCGAGTTCCATCACCGTTTCCATTTCCTTCGGCCACGTGAGGGTTCGGGTGTTGAGCTGGGTGTCCTCGTCGATCGGTGGCTGATAGTCGAAGAGGAAGAGTATAAGCTCGGCGCAACGGGAGAGCTTGTTACGCAGATTGAACATCGTCGTGTCGCGACTCTCGCACAGGAAGTTGAAGAGATCGACGACTTCCTGGGTAGTCTCGGGCATACCCGATATCCTGTCCGCTATGGAGTCGAAGATAGTGCAGAGTTCCCGATTGTTGGTTCGTAGCTCGGTGAGAAAAATATCGCATATCCTCGTACGGAGTTCGTGGAGAACGGACCGCATGGCGTCGTTCACCGTCGTGCAATCGATCTCGATCAAGTTCAGGGGTATCTGCGAATCGGCGAGAAAACAACGACACCGTCAATGTGACATCGTGGAAGCCAGTGCGATGCTTTGACGATCCAATGAAAGAGGTAACTGATGGCTTGTACCTTATTCCTGAACAAGCAAATCCGCCGGCTCAGCTCGTCGTAGCTCTCGATTCTGTGGCCGAACTCGCGCAACGACGGTAGAGGATCGGTCTCGAAGTAATCGTCGAGACTTTTGCTCGCCCGACCGTCCTGGATGTACAGTAGATCGTCGTACGAGCGCAGATACAACTGCGGCCCGATCTCGTTCGCCACTATCGAGTCCAGAGCTTCGTTTATTATCGCTTCAACCTGCAAAACGTAAGAGCACAGTCAATTGTGATGTTGTCGAATTTTACATCGGGTACTTCGTTAATTTAACTCGCGATTACATACCGCTGCCTCTTTACGGAAAACGGGGAACAGGTACGAGGCTCGAGGGAGTTCCGGAAATAGTACAGTCTCGATCGTTGGTATCCTCGATGCCACGGATATTATTTTATCGAAGCTTCTCGACACCGCCTTGTGCATGTCGCTCACGCTAGGGTTGAACCGTAATTCATTGTTGCCTGGAACTGGCTCTACGGATATCCTTACGAAAGGCGTTCTGACGAAAACAAATTGAGCGTTACAATATCAAAGATCTGGGAAAGTACTAAAAAATACTTAAAGTACAAAGTGCAAAGTGCAAAGTGCAAAGTACAAAGTACAAAGTACAAAGTACAAAGTACAAAGTACAAAGTACAAAGTACAAAGTACAAAGTACAAAGTACAAAGTACAAAGTACTAAGTAATAAGTGCTAAGTGCTAAGTGCTAAGTGCTAAATGCTAAGTGCTAAGTGCTAAGTGCTAAGTGCTAAGTGCTAAGTACAAAGTACAAAGTACAAAGTACAAAGTACAAAGTACAAAGTACAAAGTACAAAGTACAGAGTACAGAGTACAGAGTACAAAGTACAAAGTACAAAGTACAAAGTACAAAGTACAAAGTACAAAGTACAAAGTACAAAGTACAAAGTACAAAGTACAAAGTACAAAGTACAAACTACAGAGTACAGAGTACAGAGTACAGAGTACAGAGTACAGAGTACAGATTACAGAGTACAAAGTACAAAGTACAAAGTACAAAGTACAAAGTACAAAGTACAAAGTACAAAGTACAAAGTACAAAGTACAAAGTACAAAGTACAAAGTACAAAGTACAAAGTACAAAGTACAAAGTACAAAGTACAAAGTGCAAAGTACAAAGTGCAAAGTGCAAAGTACAAAGTGCAAAGTGCAAAGTGCAAAGTACAAAGTATCACAAGTACTTGAACTATGCAGTATTTTTTATACTTGAAGTATTTCTCAATTACTTTTCGCAATTCCGTTCGTAGCGTTAAGCGTTATCTAGGGTCCAAAAAAAAAGGTGCAAAGTAATGTTCATTACAATTTTGCGGCATAGCTTACTCTTTGAGAAGCTTTGTTGATCGATTTTGACTTCCTCATAGAGGAAGCTATGCACAAAATTTTAATAAATGAGGAAGTCATGTGCAAATTACTTTGCATCTTTATTCGTAACATTAAAAAAATGTTTATATTGCATACAATTTAAACGGTCAAAATGTAGGGCACAATTTATTGTAAACAATCGCCAACTGAAATTTTCGTGATTCGTCGTTTCGAGGCTATTTTTAATCTATTCTTCACTTCCTTTCATGAAAAAAATCCATAAAAAATAACATAAAAAATTTCATTAAAAAAAGAGACGGGAGGAACTCCTTGTTTTTTAAATAGAATTTAAAAAAAAATGGAAAGATTAATTCTCGGTAAAAATATACTTATTGAAAAGTTTAAACAGTTGATCATACATTAATAGAATCAGGATATCATGCTACTCATCGAGTATCCGTAATGCGAGCGTATATTTAAAAAGTACTCGAAGTACCAAGCAAGTACCCAATATTTCAAATACCCAGCCCAGCTCTGCAATACGTACCGGACAAACATCAAATCCTCGTAATCGTTGACGAACGAATTTCCATCCTTATACTGCACGAAGAACGTCTTCACTTCGTTTAGCGTTTCCATCACCATTGTCCGCAGCTGTCGGGAGAGGAGCGAGTTGACGCTGCGAAAGTATTTCTCGATCAGAGCCGTCGAAGAGTCCGGCTTCGTCTCAAAGTAAATGGACCATGCGTGTTTCTTCTCGAGAAAAAGATCGGCCACGTCGGCCAGCCATTCGCTCAAGAGCCTCTCGCCGGCGAGTGAGCACAGGGAATCCACTTTGGATTCAAAGTCCAGCGCGGGCACCGGAAGTTCGCCGAAGTCTTGCACCCGAATTATCTTCATTGCACTGTACCTGTGTCGATCAATGCGATGTTAATGTACGAACACTTTCTCGACGTTAAATAAACAATTCGTTGACATACCGAAAAAACCACAAGTCTCTGATGTTCCTCAGTATCTCGTTACCGATAAAGAGATTGTGATTCGTAAAATGTTCCGCAATGCACTTCGCCTGTTGCCACGGTACAGGAGCTCGGACGGTAAGGGCAGGAAACTTCGCGGGCATAGTTTGTACGTTCAAACGTCTTCGCTCCGTTGCATCGACGAGAATGTAGTCAACGATCGCGCAGCGCATACTTCGCTTGTAGTCCTCGACGATTTCGAGCTTCAGCGTTCTGAGCCGCATGTTGAAACTGCAATGTTGATTCGTGAAACTATATCTTCTTCGTGCTCATCGCCACTGCAATGACATTCGACGAATCGCCCGCTAAACCTACTCTCGTCGTTTCCTCAAACGTTCGTCCAGCCGATTTCTCGCCTCCTTTATATTCGCGATATCGTACGGTTGGAGTTGAGAGTCCGTTATGCAGCATCTTCTCAGGTAATCGATTCTTTCCACGTCTTCCGACCGAACGAAGCTATCCTGCTCCGATTTCACTGCGGCGAGCAACAATTGACGCTGACGTTCTATCGACATTGGTCGATCAATCTCCAATCTTGCTAACATCTGTAAGTTATACATTTTATTTTTTTTATTTTTTCATTGTACGATATTTATGTATTTCTTTTTTACTGAAAGTCAGTCACCTGTTTTTCCATTCGTATTGTAGCTTCTTTTTCTCTTCTCTTCTTCGCGGCAACTTCTTTCCGCTTGAGAATCTCGGCGTTTCTTTTCGCAGCGTTCTTTCGTGTCAGCCAAGAATCATCGGCCAGTGCAGCGAGACTGATAACGTTCTCCGGTTCGCAATCGAGTACCTTGGATCGTTCTGCTCGCCTCTCGAGAACTTCTCGCTCGCGGGCACGCACGTATTCCGCGGGCGGATAGACGAGCTCGCCGTCGGGACCGAGAGGCAACGGGCACGTCGCCTCGTCACCTTTCTTCCGCAATTTTTGGACCCGAAACTTGGATGCCACTCGCGAGTACGCGCTTCCGATGCTCTCCATCGGTCTCGAGTCGTCCAGCCATCCTTTGTAAGCCGCTCCTCTGGTCCAGCTCTCGTTAAGCAGGACCGGAGCATCCTCCTCGTAACGCTCAGCTCGAAGAATATGCTTCGTCGGTGTTTGATCGGCATCGGGTCCTGCTACGGGCAACCACGGAGACCGAAGAGTCGCCTTCTTCTTGTTTCTGTCCATTATCGTTTAGCCTGGCTTCCGCACCTGTAGTTGATAAAAATGAAAAATAAAATTTTTAATTCTCCGTGAGAAACAAGCGAGATTCAATTCCGATTGATACGTACATTTTACACGATTGACTTTGGCTTTCCCGGACTAAAAGGTTCATCCCTGTATATCGGACACTCCACGAGCTTCATCTCTTCTGTGTGTTATTGTCACTGATTTTTGGAAAATAATACGACGAGCTTTCTTCAGCGACCATTCTCGACTGTCACTGTCAAAGTCTCCGGAGCAGGTGGCCAGGAATAACAACGTGCTTGAAGTCGGTTACTCTAATCACGGTAACCATGGCAACCCCCTTGTCGAGGAAGCTACTTGGACGCATCGATAGACAGGACAATATTCAGAATTCAAAGACTAGCTTATTCTCAACGATAAAATACAATATTTATTCTCAGTTGAAATATTTAGTTCGTAACGTACAATATATCGATTTACATTATAAATTGTCTGTGAAGCTTATTTGGCACACGAGTACGTGTATAATACTAGGAGCACAGCCAAAACACTCTCTTTTTTTTTGTTCTTGCCCAACATGGTAAAATATGATTAAAATATAAAAATATCGTAGAGAATTCTACGCTGCATAATAAAGATTACCCTGAGTTGAGGAACCTCGGTCAATGGGCCCATCGACATTATAGGTATTGCATATCGTTTGTAAATGTCTCACCATCGATATTGTAAACACTAATGTCAATGAATACATTCACTATTAGTACTATTAGAATATTAACTCTGCGTGTGCACACTATATTTTCAGAGACACGGTGTGCACACTCTGGTCTTTTAGGGAACAGTCGGGTTTTCAAAGTTTTCTAGGCTTTCAAAAAATCTGAACAAATTCTGGATTACTTCTTGAAGTGATTGAAGTGATTGAACTACATGGCCTGGAAGTTGCCAACGTCAAAAGTTGAAAACCGTTGTTAATAAAAATTGAAGAATAGTCGAAAAAGTGGAAAAAAACGGCTGTCCCTTCAAAGACCCAGTGTACACATGCAGGGTTAGGAGTATGTGAAGTAAACTGCAATCGATATTTTTATCCCCGGACGTTCGCATCTAGGGTCGAAAGAAAAGTGTCATAGAAAGCTGACATGTAGTCCATCTTCGATGACACTTTTCATTTGACCCTAGATAACACCGTCAGTGAAAAACATTGTTTACAGTATTTATTACCGACCTTGGTGTTTCACCTCCCCGTCCATCCCGGGCTCAGTCGGTATCAAAAACTGGAATCAACGTTTCTCACAGGTTCTTCTATGCACGGACAAAACGAAAGTCTCATCGGAAACGGATATCATTTCGGCTTCCGATGGGACTTTTCTTTTCACCGCACTTCCCAGAATCCGTGAAAAAAGTTGTTTACAGTTTTATTACCGATCGCAGTATTTCACCTGCTTTTAAGAGCATGTGAAACACGTTCTCAGCGTGTCTCTCTCGCTCCGCCGAGAGCGCCACTGATGCTATCTCTCTCGTATTCCATAGTGTTTCACATGCTCTTAAGGCGAGCGTCAAATAAGGGAAGTGCGTTTTTGGCCAATGTAGAAAGCTTCGCTTCTATTTGTTCTCACTGATTTATAGATCGATCGGTGTATAAATAAGAAATTTGATGACTTGTCTATGAATCCCCGGCTAATAATTACGTGAAGCTTGAGGTATACCGCGTCGTATCGGAGGATACTTTTAATCTCTGGAAGTGCTCGGATAGACTTCTTGATCGCCCGACGCTCGTATGTCTTCCACATTCGATGCTCGGAATTCCGATCGACCCGTCGGCATCTCCAACATTTCGATACCTTGTCCAAGACCAGCGGCAAAACTTTTACGCTTCAGATCGAAGTTCGTTCTACGCCGTAGCCAATCTGAAACATACGAGATGTAAATTTTCATTCATAGCTTTATATATGTATGTTGCATGTGAAAATAATCTTGAATTATTGTCGAAGAATCATACTCACTTTCGTCAGCAACTTTGGAGAATTCCTTGAGGAGGAATTCTTTGTCGCGGGATTGAAGTACAAGCATTTCACGAAGTATGTGAACCAGCTCTTTGCTCGCCTGAGCTTTAGCTCGCAAACAATAGAGGATCATGCTGAAATAAAAGATAAAAGAAAATACCTTACAAATAATTCCCACGTGCTTTAAGAAAGCTGCTGCACGGAACAGTAGTCAATCGAGTACCAAATTTTTGCAATTATTGATCCAAAATGTTGTACATTTATCAACGGTAACGGAAGTCAATTTGTATTACTGCATGAGTCCTCAATTGAGGAAACTATTGATAACGATGCTTTCGCAAATACATAAACGGATAAATGCAAATCTGCATGACAACACATTTTTGTTGAGTTTTTTCAAAGAAGAATCCTTATCATTTAACCAATTTTAATGTACCAAGGTTCTTTTTGTTTTTCAACGGCTGCTCTACGGATTCACCGAGTAGATTTTGAAAATAGTTTAGGCCGTTTAAAAATGACAGCAGTTTTTTTATGCGAACAGAAACTTGACTGGTTAAACAATTTGCCATATTTGTCAAACGATCAAACCTACAAAAAATCTACTCGGCGAATTTGTGGCGCAAAGTTTAAGAAACAAAATGAGGCGTGGTACATGAAGAACGGTAAAAAAAATACGGATTTTACTTTGAAAAAATTCAACGAAAAATGTACCACCATGGAAATTTGCATTTACGAGTTGTTCTTGCAAGACCATCGTGACTAATATTTTTTTTGGTTGAGGACACATACAATAATACAAATCAACCTCCTTTTTGCCAGTAAATGCGTACACTGTTGGATAACCAATTATAAAAATGTATCACTCATTTGACTAGTGTGCCACGCAGTACCCACATAGCACGGAAATATTTTTTAAAGGTTTCAAAAATATATTCTTGAAATATAGAAACTTTTTTATCAATGTCAAAAAATATTTGTGAAATGTTTTCAATGCTTTCGCTGAAATCTGAAAGATTGCATCACCAGTCCAGTTTGCATATATACACCCGCATGAACACGGAGCATTCATAGAAATATTTCGATGAAACATGAAATTAAGAATCTGTTAAAACAATTCAGAAATATTTCACAAGTATTGGAAGATTAAGTGCGTACCTGAAATATTTAAGAAACGTTTCGTTGGAATATTTTGACAGAACATTTCAAAATATTATTTTCATATATCTCAGAAATATTTCGTAAGATTCGAAAGATTGAAAATACATAATTCGAAAATTATTTCAAAATATTTAGCGCTATATGGGCAGCACTGGTGATGCAATCTTTCACGTTTCGCTGAAACGATTAAAAAACATTTCAGCGAAATGTGAAAGATTGCATCACCAGTCTAATTTGCATATACACACCCGCATAAACACGGAAAAATTCGTAGAAATATTTCGGTAAAACATGAAATTGAAAACATTTCAAGGCATTTTCAGAAATATTTCACGTGTATTAGAAGATTAATGTATTATTAATGAATAATGTATTAATTAATGAATTGGTATGTTTTTGAAATATTTAAGAAACGTTTCGTTGGAATATTTTGACAGAACATTTCAAAATATTATTTTCGTGTATTTAACAAAAAATATTTTGTAAAATTTGAAGCATTGCAAATATTTCGAAAATGATTTCAGAATATTTCGTGTTACATATGTACCTTATAACGATCTTATAAAAACGATCTCATCTCTTTGCATATAACTTACGACATAGTTATGAGAATCGCAGCTCCGATACCGGGTCTGGTGATGCTCGTCACGACGATCCAGAATCCGCTGTCCCTTCGAAGATTAAGCACATTGTCGACGACGACTTCCCACGTGTAATCGTGATTCCTGAAGGGTCCGCAGCCTCCGCTCTTCACGCTCGTTATGACATAGCCGATCGTAACGAGAACACCGGTCATTCCGAGAAAAGCGAGAGCGAGGAAGAGCGTGTGGGTCTGCGCGGCTCGCCACGGTGTCGACGGTGGATCGCAGTGTCGCATCAGTCCGAATTTCTTTATGTGAAACGTTAGAATCATCTTGACGACGATCACCAGCGACAACGGTGGACTGAAGTAAAATGCGACCCAGAACAATATCTGATTGTATATGAGATTGAGAGTGTTGCGGGCGATCTCGAATTTCGGTGCACCGATTCGTCGCCAGAAAATTGAGTTTAACTTGTGACGCACAGCTTCGGCGACGAAAATGCCAACAATCGAGACGACGAAGTCGAGAACAACGAGTCTGTAGATCTCCTGAGCGAGATCCGTTTGCCAACAATCGTGGGTGCTGTAGGAGAGCCAGTAGACGAGGAGTGTGCCGATCACGATCGCCGTCATCGTGTAGACTCTTATCATCGTCACGTACAGGGCTGTGCGCTTGCTGCTGTAGTGTTCGAACTTCACCTGAAAATCAACACATTAAAGTTACGTGCCAGTCTCTTCAACCTCCGCTATCGTCTCGACGAATCATTGGACAACTATCATTATATAATTATAATTATAACTATATAATTATTATAAGCGTCATCCGGTGTAAGTTAAGGTAAGTCCGACCGGTACAGTCCCGCCAAATGTGAGTTTTAGAGAAATTTTCGAACACTTCTCGATGGGATAAAAATATGAAAAAAATCAAGTATATGGGAGGTGCTGCAAAGATTATTTTTGTGAAATAATAATTCCAATTTGTTATTAACAAATTGATGATAAAAATCATTATTCAACAAATTACCCGGCAACTTAACTATTTTCCTTCGTAAAAATAATTCGTTTATTTTTCTGAATACATATGAATTTTTTCAGAATTTTTTGTAATCTTTGAAAATTGCGTTTTTTCACAGCTTGAACATAGAAAAAACGCGATTTTCAAAGATTCTGGAAAATTTCGCACGTATTCAGAAAAATAAACGAATCAATTTTATGAAAAAAAAAAAACAGTTAAGGTGCCGGGTAATTTGTTGAATAATGATTTTTATATTCAATTTGTTGATGACAAATAATTTTTTCACAAATAATTATTTTACAAAAACAATTTTCAGATTTTTATCCCATCGGGAAGTGTTCGAAAATTTCTCTGAAACTCACGTTTGGTAGGACTGTACCGCTCGGACTCCTTAAGTTTGATTTTATATTCAAGATATTATTAATAACGTTGTTAATGTTTCCTGGCGATTGCTTTTTGGATTGTATGTTTATTTGGACGATGGTTTTACCATTGTCTTGTAATTGGGTGTAAACCCGTAATAATTCAATAAATAAATAAATAACCCACCAATAGCGAGATAACTGCAGGGAACACGTTCATTATGCAAGTTATGACGAATGGCACGAGCATCAAGGACCATGGATACGATTCGTGAGCCTCGTGCTTGACGAGCAATGCCCAAAGCAACGCTCCCATCGCTCCCATAACGGAGAGCACCAGAATACTCATCGCGCATTGGTACAAAAACGTCCCGAGTCTCTTGACGAATCGAGGACGCGAACGTTTGTTCGCCTCGGCCAGTAGTTCCTTCAATTCGCGATAAATCGAAGCCGAACAGAGATCAGCAGCTTTGTAAGAAGCCACACTGAAGTCCCAGCCGCAAAATATCTTGCTCACGTAGAGATTGTGAATCCCACCGGCTGTCTCGATGTAACACTTCCTGTAAGATCTGGCTACCCTGGAAACATGAAACGATACGTTTGTAATTATTAGATTACATACATGACTTATATGTGAGGTATATATATATATATATATATATATATATATTTGATTAAGCAGATTATATAAGTGTAGACACTGAAAAAATATATCAATGATTCGAGTACAATTTTCTTGCGGGCCGCCAAAGAAAAAAAAGGTTTCAATTCTACTCTCAACGCGTATAATTTCATACCGGTTTGAAACGATAACATGTCACCTTAACAGTCTTGCCGTCTTTGTTTCCAATATCATATCGAATTGTAAGAATTGAAACAAAAAAAATTTCTTCGTCAGTCCGCAAGCGAATTTTTTTTTCAGTGTACTTTCTTTCTGTAAATATTAATAAAGGTAATAATATATGTAATTATATTACTATTGGGTATATAATCGAATAGATTCGGCTCGACGATACTCACTTCACGGACAGTAGAATGAATGTAAAGAGGTAGCAACAGAGGAGGGTCAAAAAATAAGCTGAAGGGATATCGTAACGATAGCCTGGATTGAATTCTATCGTTTCGTTCCCGTAGAAGCCGTAGTACAGGATTGTATTCTCCAGGTAGCCCTGCAATGGATGAAAGCGGCATGTAACGGAAGTTCTTGCAATTGTACCGAGGCTTGTTTCGTGTACATACGTTGCCGATAAAAATATCCCACGCACCGAAACGAGCGTCCTCGGATGCTTTGTCAAGCGACTGGGGCACTGTGATGAAACATATACTGAAAAAAAAAACAACACACAACGATCGAGTTGATTCCCGGTGAAACGGTTCGTAAGACAATGATCTTCACCTCAGGATGCAGCTCATCAGGTTCAGCATGAAAAGCCATCTTAGAAACTTGAAATAAGTAGCGACCCCGCTTCCGAAGTGTCCCTCGATAGTTCGGATCGCGTGATACCAAAGTTCCATCGAAGACGCCAATTCATTCGTGGTGACGCATATCTGTAACGTCAAACAATAAATTAACAAATTTGCGCATAGCTTTCTCCGTGAGAAAGTTTGCTGATTAATTTTTGGCTTCCCCGACGAGGAAGTTATGTGCAACATTGTGATAAATGAGGAAGCCATGTGCAAACTACTTTGCATCGTTTTTTCGCAACATGGAAAAATGACTACGGCTCATAACATTGAAGCGGTCACATGTTACCGCAACATTTATTGTAGAAAATCTCCAATTGAAATTTGCATAATTCGTCGTTTTGAAGCTTTTTTAAAACCATTTTTCACCGCTAATTGGAAATCTGTAACTCATTTTTATTTTAGCGTGATGTTTCATTGAGAAACTCGTGTAG
Organism: Exephanes ischioxanthus; assembly: GCA_958510785.1. Classification (NCBI taxonomy): domain Eukaryota; kingdom Metazoa; phylum Arthropoda; class Insecta; order Hymenoptera; family Ichneumonidae; genus Exephanes; species Exephanes ischioxanthus. Next base: position 4,995,830 of record OY294021.1, read on the forward strand.
GACGTAAAAAACAAATTTCCAAAAAAAAAAAAAAAATTTCAAAATCTTATAAAATCTAAATGGTTGGATCCATTTTCACCAAATTTCATTCGAAACATTGGACAGTGTTAGTCCATTCCCGTGTGAAATGTTAACTCGATCCCTCCATGTTTACTCGAATCAGACTTTTAGTAATTTTTCGAAAAAAAAAATTAAAATTCCATATAATCTAATCGCGTGCATAGAATTCGGTGAAATTCAATACCAATGTTCTTTGATCATAGTATTACATTTGTATGCAGTTTTCGGACGATCGTTCAAAATTTACACAAGGAGCTACCACAGGGAATTTTCCAAAAAATTCAAAACCGCGTAAAATCTCCAATCCGGCCTCAATCTTCATGAAAATAGCACCGAACAAAAAAAAACGTGAGCACTCTACTGGTGTACGAAATTTTAACTCGCTATCTCAAGTCGTTTCCGAGTTATCGTCGTTTTAAGCGATGCAAATCGGTTACACATACACACACCCACATACATCCGGACCCAGCTAATAATAGCTTTTTTTCGATGTTCTAAACTATTTTAAGTACTCTGACATTAATTTATTATAATTTTTTTTGTTAAACAGCTTCCTCTGTCAGGAAGCAAAAAATTGTAAGCAGTAACATAGGTTTATCTCATGCTCGATACAAAGTGAAACTACCTTCATGAAACTGATGCTCGTAGCATATTTCAGCCGTTTCCAGTAGCCAAGGGGTTTCTTCCTGGATTTTTTATTAACAGATACAGCAAGTTTGGCCTTGATAGTCCTCTTCACTGTGAGACACTGAGGCATTTCCCTGAGAGTCTCTATCCTGCGCATTTCCGATATCGGATCGTCCTGCATAAAATCGTCGTGGAGCTCCATGTGACTTGCAATATTTTCAGCGTGTTCTTCGACCGGCCGGTGACCCGTCCTCGGCACGCGGAGAGTCCCGTAGCCGAGCGTCGACGCTGCGTTGCTAATTTTGTCATGCTTGGTGTGCGACAAAATGGCTGTAAAAAAAAAAAAAAAAAAAATCGTTAAGCCTCGAGTCGACGCGACGCAACGCGAAAAAAAAGATCTTCATCCCCCAGATCACTACCCAGAGTCCTGGACGGTAAATGCCTGGCGTGTTGAGCCCGAGTTCTCTGCTCCGAAGGACGAAGCATGGATTGACCTGCGCCTCTCGTAATCGATTCATCGCTGGTTTCCGTCGAGCCGCTCGACACTCCTATGCGGAAGAAAAAAAAAAACAAAAAATTAGTTCACGGATCAACGATTGGATCGACGATCGAACAACGATACTTGCCTCCCGGCGTTTCTGCGCGTCTGACGAACGTGCAATCCTTCTCACTTACGCCCTCGATCATTCTATGTATTCGGCATACGCGACAATAATAATGACACTGAACGGAGCTAAAAATATGAATGAAATTGCAACGAGTTTACCAGAGTCAGCAGCACGATTGTTCGGACCTTATCGCCGTTTTGTTATCTGTTTTCCATTGTTATCCGGTCGCACTGACGTACATCTGTCAAACGGCGAGGATCCAACGGTGGTGGTAATCGGAGCTCGTTTACGTCGCGCGGCCTCGCCGCTAGATCATTGATCTCGCACACTCACGCTCGGGAGATCTATAAACCTCACAGTCGATATAGAGCACCGTAGCCAGCTGCGGGTAAGATAGTATGTGCGTATCTTCGGGCCGTCGCGCAGTACAGAAAACTATATCGAAACATTAAAAGTTGTCGGACCTTCCGATAATGAGTCGCAGGTGTCGGAGCGATAAGGAAAGCCTGCTGTCCTGTGTGTGTGTAATAAACACTTCATAACTCGCCATTGGGAAGATAACGATACGCGCGCATGTTCTATCGTACTCCAAACGATCACAGAAACTAACGAAGCAGATTATAAATTTGCGTTTATTATTACATCGAAAGAAAACGCGCATTCGCGATATCGAAATAATGTATAATTTCTTCGGCGTTACATGCAAGCTCCCTCCTACGATTGTTGCGTTTCACGGCGACCGATTATCGCAGACAAACGGGAAAAAGTCGATGCTCGGGTATTATTATCGCTACAAATGCATATGCGGCGCGGAACGATCGATTAAGTTGATTAGGGACGATTTTATATTATTTATAATTCTTCATACGAATGTCGTAAGCTCTATTTTTATATAAAATGTTACGCTTTGCTAATATCAGTGAGTACAGCCACTATCACAACCACTAGCTATCGTCTAAATGTCTTACAGAGATTTTCTTTTTTTCTTCTTCTTTCATACCACGTAAATAATCGATTTATCTAAACCCATGTAAACGGCGGTATAATTGGTTTGCCCTTTTTTATTTAATTAGATTAATAATGATTTGTTTTTAATTAAAAATTAAAGCGTTTCCATTCAGTCGGTGCACTGCGCGCGCGGACTCCTTTTTTTTTCTTGTTCTCGTGAAAAAATCTGGAAATACCTAACGATTAGCAAATTCGGTACGCGACTGAATGGATCGATCAATCGATAAATCGTTGAAGGGGTGGGTGACTTTCGTCTTACCGTAACAAGTAAGTACGATACGCGGCGTGGACTCTTCACCACATGCTGTACTCGGAATCGTCCTGATCGAACGTCATGAAGAAACCGACGAGCGTCAGATAAACGACGACGTTGCCCGCGAGCGTCAGGTAGCAGGCTCCCCATTGTATCTGAGGGAGTGAAAAAACGATCGAACAACGATCATCATTTATCAGCATTTAAATCGGTCGGCCGCTGGACACAAATATGGATTTTTTTTTTAATACTTACAACCGGATCTAGGACCGGCGAACGAGCCAGTACGATCGGCAGAGCGAACGACGAGACGACGATTCCGGTAGTTATGAATATTGCTAACTCCAAACATGGATTACTGCTGCTTCCCGAAGCTTCCATTTCCGAGTATCGACGCGCTATCATCGTCGGAATCGGTGCGAGCATGTAGAACAGTACAACGAAGAACGGCCACCAGACACTGAAAATAATATATCGAATTTAGATATAACAACTTCTTTTTTAATTATCAATTTTTTAAGGATGTTTCATACATATATTCCGAACCAACAAGTTAATTCGATGCAAATTTCAGTACTTCAAGTACAGGGGACTTTTTACTGATGGCAAATGACCATGCCTTCTTTTAAGCACAAAAACAACACGGATGTTCGGAATAAATTTTCTTGTGCGTTATCAAATAAATAACACTTCATGGTATGTTTGTGAATTTCTGCAGATTTTTCTTAGCACATTAATTTGTTATTCGAAACGTTCGAAGGTTGCGTCTTGGCAAATTCTAGGTCCTCGTGGAACAAGGATTGGGTACGTGAAGGGTTAATAATGTCAAGACCTTTGATTTTGCATATTAATAATGCCAAAAAGTTATTAAAAAAATATTAAAGGAATAAATTGTTTAAAAAAAATGAGAATACCTTTTACTTTCTCGTTTAAAATTAATCCCTCGATTTTTTAATAGAATTCATATGAATTTTTTCAAAATTTTCTTATATTTCAACATCTTTTTATTCGAGAATTTGCAAAATCGTGTAGCGGCACGAATTTCGGATATGTTTTCGTATCACGGTTCCGCAATAAAAATAAAAAGTGTCAACGTGATTGCGCCAACAGTTCCGTACTTATGGCGGTAAAAAAATGTCAAAACGGGAAAATTGAAGAATGTAAGAAAATTGTGAAAAAACTCTCGTAGATTTCTTGAAATTCTTCTAAAAGATCAACGAATTCTTTTGAAAAGAGAAATAAACGCTTTACTTATATATTGTTTACTTTACTTTACTATTCACAAAAGCTTTGATTATTTGTTGAAGAATTTTTTCTTTAGCAATTTAGTAATAACTTTTTGACATTATTATTATGCAAAATTAATATTCTTGGCACCTTTAATACAGTTGATTTTGCTTCCTCATAGAGGAAGCTATGTTTCAGATTTTTATAACATTAGGAAGTGTTCAAATTCTCACTGAATCTCACGTTTGGTTGGGAATGTACGAGTGATGCATCCTCAATTTAATTTTTAATGTACAAAAGGTTATTTGATGAGTACAATAATACTCACTTGTAAGATGGGAGTGCGCAGCCCAGGATGACAAAAGTCATCCCGATCGAGCCGGCGAACGCCAAAGTAACTAATCTGAAATTCACGAAAGCATCATGAAATAGCAAATCCAGTTAATCTGAGTCAAATCGCTGTGCGTAAGCTGGAGCGAACTACAGAACCGCCCGTCGCCATAAAACATTGTCCAGCCGTTGTTTGAAAGTTCGAGAGCTTGCTCCATCTTAGAAACAGGCCGTACGCGCCGAAACGAGTAAGATCTCATCAGAAATACTCACGCTACGTTTTGAAGAGTTTCAGTTCCAAGACAGCGGAGTCAACATGAAAAAGAAAAAGGGCAGTTAGCGAAGTGTTATTGAGTCGCTTGAATACGCAAGCCGTCTTAGATTATTCGTGGTATTGGAATTGGATGGAGGGGAAATTGTGCTTCGTATATGTGATTATCTGCCAATCAAGTAAATTACTTGTGTACGGCTCGATAAAATGACTCATCGAGTAATCAACTTAACTTACGAAAATACAATGTTTCGTTTGGTCGACACTATAAATCAGCGTTATCGTTATGCAACGGTGTAATTTTTCCGAATTTTGTATTCAATATTCGATAAATATAGATACATATATGCGATGTATCCCAATCAGGAACATTACTTGTGTGCACAACTGGATGAAATGACTCATCGCCTGATAAATTTAAGTTATGAAAATCCGATGTTTTGTTTCTTTCGATACAATAAGTCGGTGTTTTATCGTTGTATATAACAGTGCGACCTTTCGAATTTCGTGTTCGAAATTCGAACACGAAGACGACAATAAAAAAATTTACGTGGAGACATACTTCTCATGATGGCACTGGCTAGAGAAAACGCAGTGGTCGTACTAATTGAGCTAATGAAAATTCACGTTTGTCGAATCAGCAGAGTGCGTTATATCGGGTTGTCAATTGAATTAAGAAACGTAAACGTTACACGACAACACAACAGAGTAACAGAGCACAGAGCTTTGAACGATAGTCTCAGAATTTCGAGAGGGTTATGTTGTATATACGTCAAACTCTTTTTCTTCTCGTTCATCCGCAAATCCAGTTAAGGTGTATTCTCGTGCGAAGTTCTTCGAGATGATAACGAGACGGGAGGGGAGTATAAGTCGCATACTTAACGATGATATAAATATACGGTATAACCTTTAATCCCGGCCATTGCAGTTCAATTTGACAATTGAAGAATGTAAACGTATATTTATCGAACCATCGACAGTCCGTCGGTGTGAGTACAGGCGACGTTGGTATTTATGTCTCGCGAGTTCGTAAATACGCTGAAAAAAGTAATCCGCTCGTTTTGCAGCTTTTGCAGACCGTATATTGAGGGTGAGTTTCAATATTAGCTGCGAAAGCTCGCAGCCGCTTGTAACTTCTGCGGAAGTGATAACATTTTCCAGTTTCAAAATTACATTTTTTAACCGGAAGTGACGTTATACCGGAAATACGTCACTTCCGATTTGAAAATCTATTTTCTTTTACCCGATGTGACGATTAGAGAATCTTCATTTTCAACCGGAAGTGACGTTTCCTCGAGACGACGTCACTTCCGGTTTGAAAATCTCATTTTCTTTGTACCGAAAGTGACGTTTCTTCGAAATGACTTCACTTCTGGTAGAAAGTTTCCTCCAGATGACGTCATTTCCGGTATAAAAATGAGATTTTCAAACCGGAAGTAACGTCATCAGACGGAATTTCACTTCCGCAGGAAAAAAGAGATTTTCAAACCGGAAGGGCCATTTTCCCTAGATGACGTCACTTCCCGTTGAAAAATGAGAGTTTCGAACCGGAAGCAGCTACAAGTTCTTGCAGCTAGTGTTGAAAGGCACTTTGGTTTTCATACAGTCTACCTTCTTTTGGCGGACGTCAGTTTTTGGCTGAAACAAGTTTGTTGGCCTAAATGATACCCCACCAAAGAGCTGACTCATTCGCTTTTTAGTGAGAAATCGTAAGTAACCGGTAAAATAACCGCAGCTACAAACGCTCTCTCGTCGGTCCACTGCGAATCGAGCATAGAATACGGTAAAACAGCGAAATTAGAGGCGTCGAGTTTGGCTATCCTGACACGCGTGCGTGCCAGCATTGATAGCTCGGAACGGAAGGTGTTCAGTCTTGAGCGCATTGGCTTCAGGCTGTGAGTGACTGTCGTGGTGACTCGTGCGAACAGTCGGGACCGTAATATTTCGCTCGTAACTACGTGAATTTTTATTCGTTATAAATACGATATCAAGATGACTGAGGGAAAGGGGTAAGACGATTAAATTTTTTTTACAAATATATAAATCCACGATCGTCATCGTACCTCCGATTATCTTCATTAATAACGAGTTAATATCCCGGCTGACGGTGTACGGACGTTAGCCGCAACGGCAGGGACACGAAACGCTACGGCAGCCCCCTCAATTTCACGTTGTCATCATGTCGACCCAGCGGCTTTGTTTTACAACCGACGATTTTTTTTTTTTTTTCATCGCACATCAATGGCCGCCGATGATTGGCTCGATCCTTTAAATATGAAAATAAAATAAAGCTTCCTTCCTCGATAGTCGTTCATCCGCAGGACATTATCGCTTTAACGCGCGCTTACATTTATCAGTCGCGGCCCCTTGGCATTTACCCCCCTTCGTAAATATGGCTGTACGCCAAGAGCCGACGCGTTAACGGTGACAAAAGGATTTTTGCGCGAGCGGCCGTTTTGAGTTTCGCACGATCGTCCTCTCTCTCACGTTTTATTCGCACAATGGCAAAAACCCGCTAAAGAGCCACGTCATTCGCAATGACGACGTAAGTCGATTTTTTCGAAATTTATATTTTCTTTTTTAGCTTTTACTTTTTTTTTTTTATATATCAGTCACCTTTATGTCAACAGCGCGAAACATGAGTGTGTCGGTTTCTCCGTGCGTGTTAGATAATTATCGGAACGCGATCTGCCGATTTATTTGTTTTTACCGTTAAACCATTAACTTTGCTCCAATAACATTTAGTCCAATAAGAACAGCCAATAACATTTGAGCTTGTGGCCCAAATAATAGAAAATGAATATATGAATATACATATATATATATATATACATGTATATATACAAATTAATAAATTAAAGATTTAATATATTTAATAATTTGTTACTGAGCTCATATTCCAACTCTTGTCTTACAAGTCATACAAATATCATATTAATATAATGTTCCCATTATATATTTATTTAATTCTATTTAATGGATTTCTCCATTTGCATAACGATGAGAATCCATTGCAAACAACAGTGTTGACTGAATCCACGTATATCACAAAAGTTACAGTAATCGAGAATGAGTGAACAGAAGATCATAATATAATAAAATCAAAATACAATGTAACATATTGTAAACAGTTATAAATATAAAAGAATATAGTTATAACTATATCTATAACTATAAGTACGAAAATATATATATTATATCGATGTAATATTAATGTACAAGTGTACATCTTACAAATAATAACGCAATTCGTCACACTCGCCGTACTCGTGTTTCAGAGAGGATCTAGCGACGGCGATTCTGCGCAGGAAGGACAGGCCAAACAGGCTCCTGGTCGATGAGGCGATCAATGATGACAACTCCGTAGTCGCTCTGTCCCAGGCTAAAATGGATGAGCTGCAGCTCTTCCGCGGTGACACCGTGTTGCTCAAGGGTAAAAGACGCAAGGAAACGGTCTGCATTGTACTGTCCGACGAGACTTGCCCCAACGAAAAAATTCGCATGAACAGAGTAGTTCGCAATAATCTACGTGTACGTCTGAGTGACATTGTGTCCGTTCAAGCGTGTCCGGACGTTAAATATGGAAAACGTATTCACGTTTTGCCTATGGACGACACTGTGGAAGGCCTCACTGGGTAATTTCCATTCGATATTTAAAAAAAAAACAACAATATTTTCAAGCGATCGTATTGATTGTCAATTTTTACTTGATTTAAAAAATTATTTTTTATCAGAAACATTTTCGAAGTATATCTGAAGCCGTACTTCCTCGAGGCTTATCGTCCGATCCACAAAGACGACAATTTCATCGTTCGCGGAGGTATGCGAGCGGTGGAGTTCAAAGTCGTGGAAACCGATCCGGGCCCGTACTGCATCGTTGCTCCGGACACGGTCATTCACTGCGAGGGCGATCCTATAAAGCGCGAGGTAAATCGTCACGAGTAAAAGAAAAATCTCGTCGCTTCACAATATTCACAGTATTCACAATATTCACAATATTCACAAAATTCACAATATTCACAATATTCACAATATTCACAATATTCACAATATTCACAATATTCACAATATTCACAATATTCACAATATTCACAATATTCACAATATTCACAATATTCACAATATTCACAATAATCACAATATTTACAATATTCACAATATTCACAATATTCACAATATTTACAACAATATTTACAACAATATTGCCTTGCAGGAAGAGGAGGAGGCTCTGAACGCCGTGGGTTACGACGATATAGGTGGCGTGCGCAAACAACTGGCTCAGATAAAGGAGATGGTTGAACTGCCGCTGCGACATCCGTCACTCTTCAAAGCTATCGGAGTAAAGCCGCCGCGCGGTATTCTGTTGTACGGGCCTCCCGGTACAGGAAAGACTCTGATCGCTCGCGCCGTAGCTAATGAAACCGGAGCCTTCTTCTTCCTCATTAACGGTAAACGCCCGCTCGAGACTCGTCCATTTACCTGGGAGCTTGCATCGATTGTTTAATGTAAAAAAAAAAAAAAATCGACAGGTCCGGAGATCATGAGCAAGCTTGCCGGCGAATCCGAGAGCAACTTGCGCAAAGCATTCGAGGAAGCCGAGAAGAACTCTCCGGCCATCATATTCATCGATGAGTTGGACGCCATCGCTCCGAAAAGGGAGAAGGTATATTTTGTTGAAATTAATCGATGATCCATGAAGAATCGTTATTGCAGAATGTGCGTGCAGTAAGTCGATTTTTGAATTTTACAGACCCACGGCGAGGTGGAGAGGCGCATCGTTTCGCAGCTTTTGACACTGATGGACGGTATGAAACAGAGCTCTCATGTAATCGTGATGGCTGCGACAAACCGGCCCAACAGCATTGACGGTGCGCTTCGTCGCTTCGGTAGATTCGATCGCGAAATCGACATCGGTATCCCTGACGCAACCGGTCGCTTGGAGATCCTTCGTATCCACACGAAGAACATGAAACTCGCTGACGACGTCGAACTCGAATCGGTAAGTACAAAAATACCAAGGCCGGGCAGTACTTGAAGTACTGGGTACGTTTTTTTGGTGCATCAATTACTTTTTAGTACTTCAAGTACGTTTTTTCAAAGATTTCAAGTACCAAGTACAAGTACTTTTGAGGACGCGGTCGTATTACGGATACTCGATCAGTAACATGACATCCTGTTTCTATTAATAATATCATTATCTGTCCAAACTTTTGAAGAAGTATATTTTTGGTGAGAAGTTTTTTTTTATTTGTTAAAAAAAAAAATTCCATAAAAACAAGAAGAGGTTTTCACCTTTTTCGTTTTTTTCTGTAAGAAAAAAAAATATCTAAGAAATCAAGAAGAGACTTCTTGTTTCTTTTTTAATGGATTTTTTGTGAATGAAAGAAAACTGAAGAATAGATTAAAAATAGCCTCAAACGACGAATTACGAAAAGTTCAGTTAGCGATTTTATTACAATATTTTTTAGGTACATTTTGACTGTAAATTTTATGCAATGTAAACATTTTGTAATTTTTTCTATTTTTAAGCCTAGATAATGCTTAACGCTACGAACCTAATTGCGAAAGGAACTTAGAAAAAGTACTTTAGAAATACTTCAAATACAAAAAGTATTTGATACTTCAAGTACTTAAGATACTTTGTACTTTGGACTTGAAATTTTTTTTTAGTACTTTGCCAAGCTCTCAAAAATACTGATTGGTCCTGACGACTCGTGTATGATATTTTATTTTTATCATATTTGAAAAATGTTAATAGATCGCTGCTGAGAGTCACGGACACGTCGGTGCTGATTTGGCTTCGCTATGCTCGGAGGCTGCGCTTCAGCAGATTCGTGAGAAAATGGATCTCATCGATTTGGAGGACGATCAGATCGACGCCGAAGTATTGGCCTCTCTTGCCGTCACGATGGAGAACTTCAAGGTTTGCATTCCTGACTTATTATTGACCAACGTTCCTATTGCCGATCCTAATTATTAACACATATTTTTTTTTTACACAGTACGCTATGGGCAAGAGCAGTCCCAGCGCCCTTCGTGAAACGATCGTTGAAGTACCGACAGTCTCCTGGAACGATGTCGGAGGTCTGCAGAACGTCAAGAAAGAGCTACAAGAACTCGTACAGGTAAAATTGCTGGCTCCAGATTTTTTAATTGGGATCATCGAGAAATCAGCCCTTTCGTTACGCGCTCGATTGAGAATGAAGGAAGAATAACGATTGTCTTCCCTTATCTAGTATCCGGTGGAACATCCCGACAAATTCTTGAAGTTCGGAATGCAGCCGTCGAGAGGTGTACTCTTCTATGGCCCGCCTGGTTGTGGCAAGACACTGTTGGCCAAAGCCATCGCCAACGAATGCCAGGCCAATTTTATTTCCGTGAAGGGCCCCGAACTGTTGACCATGTGGTTCGGTGAATCCGAGGCCAACGTCCGTGATGTCTTCGACAAGGTGAGCAAACCAACGATGCAACGTGCCCTTCATCGGTAATAAAATAGTACTCTACTTCACGCGGTGCGAGAATTGCAGTTTCAAGCAAGTTCCGCGTGCCTAAAAACCTCATTTTCACACCTTGTGAAGTAAAATTTTGTACGACACTCGTGCGAAGAACGTTTTCTTAACTCGTGTGATTGCAACACTTGCTTTCGGCTTGTGTTGCAAACTCACACTCCTCAGAAAAAGTTTTATCGCACTAGTATCGTAAATTACTATTACTTCACTCGGTGCGCAAAAGGTAGTTTTACGTATATATCGCGTGTGTCAAACACCCATTTTTACACTTTGTGACATAAAATTTTGTACGATACTCATGCGAAAAACGTTTTTTTAACTCGTGTGATTGCAACACTCGCCTTCGGTTCTCGCTGCAAACTCACACTACTCAGAAAAACGTTTTATCGCACTAGTATCGTAATGTACTAATTTCATCTCTGTAGCGTTCGAAAAAATCACGAGAGAGTTAAAAAATGTTTACGAAAAAGTAACTAATGTGAGTCTCCACATGCGCAGTATTCTTCTCCCACGCCTCACTAAAAAGCGTCACTTTCGCCACCGCATTGCAGGCACGAAAAGTGGGACCTTTTGTGCAGGTCTTACAAAAAAAAGTTATTTGCCCGTCTAATCGTCCGAAATCTTTTCAGGCAAGATCCGCAGCTCCGTGCGTGCTATTCTTCGACGAGCTGGATTCGATCGCAAAGTCGCGCGGTGGTTCGGTCGGCGACGGCGGTGGATCCGCCGATCGTGTTATCAATCAGATTCTCACGGAGATGGACGGTATGGGCGCGAAGAAGAACGTATTCATTATCGGAGCAACGAATCGTCCTGACATAATCGATCCTGCAATTCTTCGACCCGGTCGTCTCGATCAATTGATCTACATACCATTGCCCGATGAGAAGTCCCGAGAGGCAATCTTCAAGGCCAATCTGCGGAAATCTCCTGTAGCCAAGGACGTGGATCTGACGTACATCGCCAAGGTTACGCACGGTTTCTCCGGTGCCGATCTGACGGAGATATGTCAGCGCGCGTGCAAGCTCGCCATCAGGCAATGCATCGAGACTGAGATTCGCAGGGAGAAGGAACGCATGGCGAACCCTTCGGTGTCGATGGACGTGAGTATATTCACCCGGCTTAGAAGGCTCGACGATCGATCGCGTACCGCGCGCGCAAAAGGGCGAAGTTCGTCGTAATATTTTTTTTTTTGTATTTCAAACCAGATGGACGAGGACGATCCCGTACCGGAGATTACGCGCGCTCACTTCGAGGAGGCGATGAGGTTCGCTCGTCGTTCCGTGTCCGACAATGACATTCGAAAGTACGAGATGTTCGCACAGACGCTGCAACAGTCGCGAGGATTCGGAACTAACTTCAGGTAATCCGATCGAATATGAGTCGAAGAGCTATCGGGTTAATACTTTTCGTAATTATACGAAATTAAAACCGGTGCGGTGGTCTAGTGATCAGCGTGCTCGCCTCAAGACCAAAGCATCGGAAGGTCGACCGTTCGATTCCTGGTTTCGTAGTTTCGTCGAGAATAAAAAAATCGAAAATTTTTGGATCGATTGCTGATTGCGATCATCGTACACAAGAATCCACCGAACGAATGTGTTCGGAATTAAGCTAACTGGAAAGCTTGGATGGACATTCTATAGTAAAATTTTAATATCATTTCGATCCGATGATTTATTTAAGAGGTAACGTAGTGCAAAAATATACTTCCGGCATTTTGGAGTATAACTACTTGGTAGCGTCCTTCGCTCGCTTAAAATTTTTTTTTTAAGTACTTGGCGTCGAGACGCTACCGCGTCTCTTGATATGGGCGGGACGGAGCGAACTCTAAGTGTGTCATGTATATAGCTGTACTCCATGTACTCTATTACGTTCTCGGTGAAACGTGACGAAGCTACGATACCAGGAATCGCAGGTGAGACCGGCTGTATCGGCACAGGTTTTCCGCGGTTTCCCTATGTCCATAGCAGAAATGTCGTGGCAAATGCGATACAGAGGGGGGGGGGGGGGGGGGGGGGGGAGTCGGATGCGGCCTAAAGGGGAACTGGCTACTGACCCGGGCCGACCTTGTATATCCGCAAATGACGCCTGAGAACGGGGGGAAAATACAAATTTAGAAAAAAAAAAAATGTTTACGAAATTCTAAACAAGTGTCTAACCGCCCTCGGGTACTTTCTTGCAGATTTCCTCAGAACGCGGCGGGCGGTCCCCAAGACACTACGCAAGGAGACCAACCCTTTCAAGACGACGGCGACGACGATCTATATAGTTAAGTCCTCGTTCCTCTGTATTCCGGCGCAGTGAGCATACGACAAAAGGGCCTGTCCGTTCTTTTCGTGTACAATTTTACGCAGCCATGGTTTTTTAATGGTTCATTAACGAGATCACGAAAAAAAAAAAAAAAAAAAAAAAAAAACAAACATACAAACATACAAAAAAAAGGAATGAAAAATCTGAATAAAAGAATTGTTTACCCGAAACGATTTTATATAACGTGAGATTCGCACAAGAGGTACGAGAAACACACACACACACAATTGCACGGTTAACGAAAGATTACACAAGCTCGCGCCCGATGGTGAACACGTACGAAAGATTGTTTATCACTTCGGCACGAATCCATGTCTTGCCGCAGCTCGAATTCTCGTGTACGCCGTCTGATCGTGTCTCCGAGATGGGCATCATTAATTTTCATCTTTTACCAACGCTGTAATATTCGAGTGATTACATGTAAGAAATCTTTGTCAATCCGTGCGGGGTGAATATTGTTCATTGTTCGTACACTTTTTTCTAAACTTCATTCGAATCGTTTTATACGCGAGAGATCGCACTATTCGCGCGGCTTGCATCGTTTCACCCACCAATCAACGCTCGCTCGTCGTCCCGTAAATCCACTCGACACATCACTTGGTCGCTTTAGATTTTTATAACATAATCGCATGAGATATCATCAGAGATAGACCCTTTTGTTATTGTCGTCACTGTTCGAAAAAAAAATTTATTCCTCGTTGCTGTAGAACGAGAATTCGTGAAAAAAAAAATCAAGATATGCGCGTGTCTAAGCTCCGTGCTAGTGGTATTTTTCGTTTGTGGACGATCTTTCCGAGACGTTCGCCGCGCTCTCGAGGCTGTTTTGATCCTGAGAATGGAGACGCCCGCGTCTAACAATATAAAATAGGTAGAACATAAAAAAAAAAAAAAAACACCTTTCTCGAAGTGATACGGTATCCGAGAAATTTTTACTTACTCATCTGCGTTGAAGACATTCTTCCTTGTTTTTTTTTTTCTTCTTTTTGCTGATGCATGTCCCCGGGTCGCATCCTAAATGCAATTCTATTCCGCGAGTTTGTTGACGGTTCAGCATTAATTCAAGGCGTGAGACTGCCAAGTTGAATCCGCCGGTTCTAATCTTTTCCGTTTATCTTCTTAATCGCATCCTATCTTAAGTGCTGCGAGGTAAAGTCGCTTTTCGCCCGTAGGGCCGTCCATTATAGTGTGACGATCGTGAGTGGATGAAATCGAAAGAGATACAACAAAGATGTAAGACTTAATAAAAAAAAAAAAGGAGTTACGAAAAAGTCTACCAAGTGTTTTCTCATTTTTTGGCTTTCCTTTCATCGTTTTCATTTTGTTTTTTTTTTTTTTTTACATTAGCATGTTGTCGTGTATTAATTAGACACTATAATATATACATATATGTATATATATATATATATATATATATATATATATATATATATATATATATATATATATATATATGCAATAACGTCAATGCACAAGCATTCGTGTGTATGTACATGGGTTATTAGCGTTTTAGTTCATCTTTTATAAAAGTAAAACTATTCACTAAACAAGACGAGTTAGTACAAAACTGTCGAAGGACACATCGTGGATCTATTGACTGTGGCCTGGCGTGTTATCTTCCTACCTCGGTCGAAGGTATTCGCGTACTTTCGCCCTGTGAGTAAGAGGATTTCATTTATTTCATTTTTTTTTTTTTCTTCTTTTTGTCTCTAAGGTAATCTCGAATTGTCACTGGCCCGCGCCGTCTTACAAGTCAACGGACAAACGAGAGGGGGAAAAAAAAAGAAAACCAACTGATAGTCTCTACCCTTAGATAAATGTACAAATAACTCATTCGCAAGCGCATCGTTGTCCGCGTAGAAACCGACGATAATTGGGGCTTCTGAGCTATTGGCACCGATTCCATGAGTTTACGAGTTACGAACAATCTAAATATATTAAAATTAAAGACACAGAAGAGCGTGTGTGACTTTTAATGAATGTTTTTGTGATTTTTTTTTTTTTAGCTTTTTGTAGTTTTTTTTTTCCTTTTTTTTTTTGTTTTTGCGATGGCACGATCGCGACATGTATTTTGCATTTCTCAGCCCATACGTGGGATTCGTGTCTCTGAAATACACGAAGCTTCACCTTGGAATCGAGAATACGAGTTTCCCTTATTATGATTAATTTTTTTTTTGTTTTTCTTCACGCCGTTATAAATTAGATTTTGCAAGGGGGACAAGGATAAGAATTGGTAAAACCGATCCACACACGAATCCATCGTCCGCAAGTGGGATCTCGTTTTCCTCCGTGCTCATCCCGGTACATCCTCCAGCTTCGGAGCATCTTCAATCGGCGTGTCCCGTGAGATCTCTCGCCTGTTCTCTCAATCGTTTGTTTATTTTTTGATATGCGTGTCGATCCGGCCCAAGCTTCAGTCGGTCCTCTGCGTTACCGGTGGGAATTCAGTGTCGTCGTTGAGCCGAAATGTCCCGCCTCCCTTCGGTGGACTCTCCGTAGCTGCTATCATTTCGTGATACTTTTCCGACTCTAGAAATAATTTATAACCGCATTAACCGATCGATTGTGTCCTTTTTCGTTGACCGACTGCGAGTAACAAAAAAAGCCGATCGAAGTTCAATTATGACAATGCGCTTGTATACCCTCCCGTCGAAAATTGATGTTTTTTTTCTTCTTCATTGACTATGATATTTCTTGTTAGTACAATGCGAATGAGTAACCCGACTGATATGATTTTTTTCTTCATCTAATTATTATTCTTTATTTAACAATGATTGATGACTCATTCTGCATTGAATATCAAGCTTGTTAGGCAAGAGAGGCAATAAGAAGAGATTCTGTGTTATGATCGACAAAAAAATGTATAATGTACCGAGAGGTAAACTGGGACACAGGCAGTTACCGGGAAACACTCTCCGTGTTATTCTTTATTCATCCGTTTCTGTCGCTGGCTACATTCGAGATGAATTCCAAATGCAGTTGAGACGTGTCACTCACGTTCTTTTACTCACTTTCCTGTGTTCCTTACTTCGCACGTTTATGTCACTGGCTGTATTCGATATATATTCCAGAGAAAAATTTAAAAAAACGTTATTTGTAACGTCACTTCCGATTTGGAAATCTTGCTGGTCGAACGGAAGTGACGTCATACCGGAAATGCGTCACGTACGGCTTTAAAATCAATTTTTTTCAAAGGGAAGTGACGTCATTCCCGAAAAAAAAATTCACTTCCGGTTTGAAAACTGCATTATTTAACCCGACAGTGACGTCATACTAGAAACCCGTCACTTCCGGTATGTCATCATTTTAGATCGGCCATTTTAGATCGGCAATTTATCAGCGTGACGTCACTTCCGGTTTAAAAGTGAGCATTCAAACCGGAAGTGACGTTATAGGGAACTTTAATTTTTTTTCGTTCGGTAATATATCTCGAGTACAGCCAGTGACAGGACATATAAATTAATGAACACAGCAAAGTGGAGTAAGAAACATGTGTGATACGTCTCAATTGTATTTAAAATTCATCTTGAATGTAGTCAGTGACAGAAACGTATGAATTGAGGAACACACGGTCTACGTTACTGAGGAATACCTAGGAGACCGAGAGTCAACGGCGCAATGGGGTAACGACAGCGATAACTAATTAGCCGAATAATGTATAGGAATTTTGACCTAAATTCCTCGATAACTAACTAAAACATTTAAAATAAGTTAACAATTTTTTTTTTTTTTTTTTTTCTTCATTACTTCTACGAGGAGA
The DNA here is from genome assembly GCA_958510785.1 of Exephanes ischioxanthus. Lineage (NCBI taxonomy): Eukaryota > Metazoa > Arthropoda > Insecta > Hymenoptera > Ichneumonidae > Exephanes > Exephanes ischioxanthus. The sequence goes on from OY294021.1 coordinate 5,012,787, forward strand.
AAATGTTATATTTCGGCGCAACAGAACGAGTTGCATAATTTACTCCACCGCTTTACAAACTACAGGCATGCACATACTACGCGGTGGTTGTGCACTGATGAATCATCGGAAAACTACTTAGTTTTTTTTTTTTTTTTTTAAATTTGTGGTAATCGTTCACCGGTGCACAGTCCACCCCGTTACACAATTATCGATTATCGATTACAGTCGCGCTTTGCGGAAATTAAAGATAAAGAAACGGATAAGAGTGCAGGCAAATAAGTCGGTCCAAGAGAAGGAAAAGGAAAGATAAAGAGACTTTTGCGTTCGAAGCATGCAACGTCAGCAGCGTGAGTGGTCGTCATGCGCGCGTCGAGCATCCAGAAGAAGACGAAACACAGTCATGCGATAAACAAATAATTCGTTAAATGATAAAGAGACGGAGGGATAGGAATGTAGCGATTGATAGAAAAACGAGTTAGTCCCGCCGATTGCCAGGGGTGGTTTAGGGGGGGAGGGGGGGGGGGGGGGGGGGGGTTCGTTAGAAACTGAATCGGGGGACAGAACAGCGAACCCTTTATCCGTAATTTTACTTTATACGTAAACTCGCACGTCAGAAAATCTTGTGTCGATTATAATAATTTTTTTTTTTTTTTCATTCTTTACATTTTTTAATTAAAGAAATTATGGCCATATGCCGGGTAATGACCCGCCTTACACCACGCGGCGAAAAAACTTTCTCGATACACCTCCGATGCAGCCAATCGTTAAACCGTTGCTCTTATCGTATAGTATTTTTCTGTACAATATTAAATTAGCGGCGGTGCCTCTTGCTAAGCCGTAATCGCGCCTGTGTGTATGTGCGGTTAAATTGTTAATCACGCATTATGTATAGTATAATATAAAAGAAAAAAAAAAAAGAAAAAAGAAAAATAATGAAAAGCCGTTGCCCTCTCGTCTCGGTGAGAATAGATTGAGGGATAGATAGAAATGAGGCGATGAAGACGGTAAAAACCTTCCTGGCGGGTCAACCGGGCGTCAATAAACAACTGTGTGTATGTGAGTGTTTATTTCTGTTTTTTTTTTTCATGTGGGTTGGTTTTTAATATAATCTTCGTTCGATAGATAGAGAGATGAGAGCGCAAGAAAAAAAAAAAAATGGGGGTGAATAGAGGACATACCAGTACCTGACATGGAGTCTGGCGAACGGCCGCGCAACGCACCCGCGTAGCTATTTATGCAGGCTTCAGAGGATAATAAAAAGAAAAAAATACATCAAGTGAGGTCAACAGTAATCCCGGGCCAAATGCCCTCTCCAGACGTCGAGAATCTTTCGGCAGTCCGATTTTGAGCGAGGGGAACGAGGGGGAGGGCCGGGAGTTAAAGAAGCGAGAGAAGAAGCGAGTGTAAAGTTCGCGCGCTGGGCACTTCTTGCCTTTTTTTTTTTTTTGGTTCTCATTAAATTATTTCTTTCTCGTATCTTTTGTTTGTTTCTCGTAATCTCGATGTGCGCGCACACACGCACTCTCCACATATAAGGAATGAAAAAAAAAAAAAAAACTGAAATAAAAATTACTAACTACTCGTTTTTGGTACTTTTTTTTTTTTTACGGGAGCAAGCAACTATATGTAGATCGATCTTCGACTAATTAAGCGACGTACACACCGTCTCCAGGAACGGACGGTATACAATTTTCTAACTACTTTGCGTGAATCGTGGTAGATGCCTGTACGAGATAAGGTAGTTCTTTTTTTTTTTTTTTTTTTTAAAGTAGCCGGAACGTTGAATTATTGCCCGTCCCTGGATTCCGCGCTAGCCCCGGAGTTCGCGAATCGCTAGCCTCTCGCGTTATTCTCACTGAAATCGCCGAGGAACCGACAACGAGCTCCGGGGTCATCGTGGCTTCGCGAGACGGTGGAACGTAGATAATTAATGCGCGACAGCTACTTCGCATTTTTATATCTAAGAAAAAAAAAAAAATTAAAAATTCACGCAGATAAGTTTTTATATTTCTGGCGGCAAGTAACGTATAAACTAAATCGATAAAGGATAAAATACGTGTCTTTTATAAGTCGAGTAGCGATAAACGTTCACATGTATATACTATATATATAACATATATAGATATATATGGATACGAAAATGTTGTTAAAATTATTTTGTATAAAAAATCCGTCTCTTTGCACGTGACAGAGTCATGCAATTCGAAAAAGAAAAAAAAAAAAAAAAAAAAAAAAAAAGTTACTTCTCCGATTCCGTACACGATAGTCCGATGTGGCGAGCACGCGTGAATGCAGCTTCAGCGTCAACCTCGTCGAGTTCCGAGTTCGCAGCTATTCAATCGTACGAAAGATATGGAACGCGGAACTCGATTAGACAACGACGAATCAACGGCGGTCGCGCTTGCTCACTGTGTGCGTGTGTGGCAAGACACGGGCGGAAGACACTGTGTTTCTCGCATCGTCCGCTTTTGTTCGAAACATCCCAGAATGCAACACTATAACGCACAAACTTTTGTGACTGATTAGCAAGAACAAAAACGTGACAATGAGTCTCAACGATTCTCGCACGTTTCGAACATTGTTCGTTGCTGCCAATTTCTTCTTTTTTTTTTTTTTGCCGCATAGTGACCGAGATTCAACATCACGATCGACTCGCTTCGTTATCATGCGACACAAAGTTAATTTTCTACCAATTCTCATATTCTTTTAAATAAAATAATGATATGTATAGTTTTATCGGGGGATAATGTTTGATGTGATACCTGGATTTTGTACTATCGGCGCAGCGGGTGTGGCCGAGGCGCCAGCCTCGCCGGATCCTGCGCCCACGGTCGATACACTGGCACAATCTACCTCGTCTTGCTTACCGTCTAGTCTGCGTTTGGAAAAAAAAAAAAAAAAAAAATGAGTAAGCAAAATATACTCGCGACAATGATGTGCATAAATGAAATACCAATCGCGACGAACCTATGCTGCTTCAGAAGAGTGCAGTCTCCTCCCTCGGTTATATCGAGATTATAGACGTAGAGATATCCGTCCGCACTTGCCACCAGCAGCCTGAGAACCTTCTGTATTCTGTTGTCAAATAATTAAGCGGATTAAGAGATTAACCATGGTGTGCGGTAAAAAGACTGTACGAAATTCAAGGACATTTAACGACAATTCCAGGACGTGTCGGGACATTTATAAAAAAAAAAAATGAAAATATACATGTCGCGCGTGACGTACGAAATAACATTTAGATCGATAACAGTTTTCGTTTACGTTGGAATCGGTTCAGAAAAAAACTACTCACTGTGCACGAATCTATATGTGTATCTCGGCGAAACTGAGATATGCATTTTCTTTTAGGATGGTCCCTGGTAATATACATTGTCTCAGTATGTCCGCACGGAAAAAAGCTCACATTTTTCGGGTAAATAAAAAATGCAAGGATATTAGGTGAAATTTAAGAACATTCCAGGACTTTTTCAGGGACAGACAAAATTCAAGGACAATTGCAGGTTTTGTCGGGACATTTATAAAAAAAAAATGAAAATATGCATATCGCGCGCGACGTTCGAAATCACATTTACTTCGATAACCATTTTCGTTTACCTTCGAATCGGTTAAGAAAAGAAAAAAAACTACTCACTATGCACGAATGTATATCTCGATATATATATCTAAGCAAAACAGATATACACATTTTTTAGGATGATCACTCGAAATAAACATTTTCTCAATATGTCCGGACGGAAATACGCTCAAATTTGCTGGTTAATAACAAATTCGAGGACATTAAGTGAAATTCAAGGAGATTGCAGGACTTTTTCAGGGACAGGCAAAATTCAAGGACAGATCCAGAACTTCGAGGACTTCAAGGATCACTGGAGACCGTGTTAACATACGAGGAAGAAATTTGTTAATAAAAAAAAATAAAAATTCACGTACTCGGTGATGGCACAAACGTTCTTCAGTCCCTGAAATGGTAGATGAACGCTCGCGAAAGCTCGTCCCTGATTGAAGACGTCGGTCACTTGGGAGGGTAGATAATTCGCCGAGGCCGAGACGGCCTTCGTCAAATAACCCATCCAACTTTGTGTCTCCTCGGGAGCTTGCTTCGGCCTGCGTAAACAGTTATTCGATACCGACGGTTAATTACGAAAGTGTTTATCGACAGATTGGGAAAATTAAATGAATGGACTTTAAATAATCACTCACGCCTCCTTGGGTTCTTCCAACTTGAATATGTGTACAGTCTCGGTGTTGCTGGAGCAGCACAAGAACATCGAGTCCATACTAAATGCCAGAGAACTGATGGACACGCATCGTTTAACGCCTCGTCGAAACTCGAACAGCTTCGTACCATCGTGAACCTTTGAAGAGATCGAATGAATTAAGTGCTTACGCCACAGTAAAATTTCGATTTTTTTTTTTGTATCCCTGACATCTCAAAAATGGCCCGATGGATTTTTATGAAAATTTGTACCGATTATACTTAAATAGAGTCTTTAGTCCTTGACGGTCTCGTATTAAAACAAAGTTAATAAACAATTATTTAAAAAAATGATTCACTGTTGAAAAATTGATAAAAATCGACGTTTTGTCAAATAGCTGCCGTTATGCCAATTTTTTTTTTCCCCTCGTCAAGGCCCGCGTTATATATTATTGTTAAGAAACAATTCAAATTTTTTGTTTCTGATAAAATCACAAGTTGAAATCAGGGACACTGCAAATGAACTTCCAAAATAATTGTTTAGGCCGATCGATCAAAAAATACATAATAACTATAAAATTGAATGAAAAAATTCCTTTACGTTCTTTGAAACATCTGTCTTTCACCCTAAAAAATTAAACCGATGAAGCGTGTATTTACCGAGAAAAAAGTCACTAAATATGCATGCGTTTTTACCCATTTACTGTGGCGTAAGCCCTTAATAACGAGGATATACGTCGAGCAAGAGACACACCCAGTCTCCGATCGATCTTCGTCGATTTACCTGAAAAACTCTGATCACGGTTCCCTTCTCCGAGGCCGTCGCGACTTTGGTGCAATTGGGGCTAAAAGCGAGGGCCGCGAGTGGACTGTCGTGAGCAGGGATCATCGTCTTTGCTTGCTGAAACAATTATAATTTTTTTTTTTACAAGTAATCATTAGTTTCGGTATTCGTAATGTAATTTAACCCTTCGCGTACGGGATCCTCGTTCAGCGAGTACACTGATAAGAAAAAACCGATCGAATCACCTAAAGATTCGGTCAGGGACGTCCGAATAAATATTTTATTGGTGCAGCTAAAAGACTGAGTGGTCCAACAATTCTTTGAAAGATTTCACCAAAATACTTTCGAGGCATTAAAATATTCTCTTCGACCAACTAGATACTTATTTGAACGTCCCTGCCCGAATCCTTTGTTGATTCAACTGCACTTTTTTATCAGTGTACTTACATTGCGCGGTGTAAGAATCGCTATATCTAAAAAAAAATATTGATATCGATATTCGGAAATGTACTTTAAGAAGAGTAATGTTCACGATATTATATTTCTGTAAAATAATATTTTTATCGTCGATATATCGTGTTTGTTATAAAAAATTTATATGTACATCTCAGGTCCGACGAGGTCGCCAAGCTCCCGGGCTGCGTCGTCACGCTCGGCGCGAGGCTCGCGTACGTGAAGAGTTAAGGGAATACGTCACACAATGACTTTTCTACTTTTGGTACTAAAAATCACAAGTGTTATAAAGCAATGAATAAGGTTTTTTTTAAAAAGAATTTCTAATAATTTTTCTCAACATGGATTCCGAGATACATGAACTTAAAATTGTGTCAATTAGCATGAACTGCATATGGCGCCACGTGAAAAGGAACATTCTTTTTTAAAAAAATATGTTTCCAGACTACTGTATTAGAATTTTTTTCGAAAACATGGTGGCCGTTTTTTCCCCGGAAAAAAATTCCCTGACTTTACCCTGACTTTTCACTGACCAATAAAAAATTTTCCCTGACCAAACTTATGAGGATCTCTATTTAAAAAAAAATTAATTATCGAAATGAAAATGCCTAATTATTGGTAATAATATTTAGTTCTATTTTTTTTTTTTTTCAAAATGTTCCCAATTTTTTTTGAAGGCTCCCTCTTATGTACTTCGTATATATTTATAGAAGGTCCAGCGACAATTTACTTTTTCCCTGACCAATATTTTTTTTCCCTGACTTTTCCCGGTTTTCCCTGACCGCGGCCACCATGGAAAATAACATTACAACATTATGACGAACGCGTTAAAAAAATAAAATCGAGGTGTGCCCATATATTTTTGAAGATGTTACGAGTTGAAGGAGTTTCGAACCTGTATATGAATAGATACCTGGGCCTCAACCATTGCTAGCAACGTGCCCCCCCATCATCCCCCACCATTAAGAAATGGCGAACTGTGACGTGTTCCCTTAAACGGAACAACGCGATAAATTCGCATATGAAAAACGTATTGAACTTACGAAATTAATGGCATCGAATATTTGCACCTCCCCGATGGTATTTGAGCCGGGATAAGCGAGGTAGCAATTGTCGCTGTTTATCGATAGAATACAGAGGCCGGCGACGTTCGGTGGTGTGTCACGGATTGTGTGCAGCACCTTCATGTCCCGTATATTATGGATGTAGAGAGACTCCTCGAGGCATACCACCAATCTCTGAGAACACGCAGGATCGATACGTGGCGATCATCGAGTGGAGAAGCTTTCATAAATTATTGTCGTTACATCGAACGATCGACGCGACTCACGGCTCTATTAAGTTTCACAGCCAATATCGTGTTGGAGTAACTGTAGTTGCATATCTCCGTGCCCTTCCTGAAGTGACAGACCTTGAGTTTACGCGGGGATGAGACGTTGACCACTGCCACAAGGCTGCTGCTAAACAATCGTTCGACGATACATATGTCTTCCGTGTCTGAAACAAAATAATAATAATAATATCGTCAAAATCTGGCAAATATCGTAACGGTGCAAAAAATTCATCAAAGGGCTTAAATACCATTTTCGAATATCTTCTCGAGCTGATCGACAGAGTTGAGGGAAAAAAGTTTGTAGCCCGTCTTAGAGCCCACAGCCAAGGACCTGTAAAATAAAAGGAAACAAAAAAAAATTAAGAAAACGTCAAATTTAACAATTTCGTCGGTTTTTTAACAATTTCTCGACAAACGTCGAACTTCGTGACGCAGCTGATTCTTTTTTTGTCGTTGTAATAACGAAGGTTGAAAATCAATGCAACACCAACGGTCCGCGGCTGCAAGATAGACCGTCCGACTTTAACCGGTGTAGCGTCGCAGCTGCGGATATATATATATATATACCTATCGGAAACTCAACTTCGAAGATACGACTCTGCACTTTTCACCGTTTTCATGAACAATCATAAAAGCATATGGCTATTGGCATAATAGCGTTGTGCGATGACGTAGCTGAATAATAAAAATATAATAATAATAATAATAATAATAATAATAATAATAATAATAATAATAATAATAATAATAATAATAATAATAATAATAATAATAATAATAATAATAATAATAATAATAATAATAATAATAATAATAATAATAATAATAATAATAATAATAATAATGATAATGATAATGATAATGATAATAACGATAAAAAAAAGATAATAATAACAATAACAGACCGAGGTATTCCTAAGATCGCAATGTATTTTCGACGTAATATCGAACGAAACCGGAGCAAGGTTGTTGACAACCTTTGCCTTCCATGGTGTTTCGGAGATGCGAAGGTCGGTTAATTATCATCGGGGGATTCATTGTGTGCAGCGGTAGCGGCGGCAACGTGAAACGACTGTCAACGAGTGTTAGGCAATCCGGATTGCATAGCGAGTGTGCATGGCGGGCAAAAAAAAATTTAGAAAGGCATCGAAGGCGAATGCACGAGCGCGTGTGTCGTGACGTGTGTGTGGGGGGGGGGGGGGGGGGAGGGGAGGGGGATAACGACGGAGAGCTGCGAGAGCGGTGGTAGGGAGCGAGGCGAGGGGGCGAGGGAGGGGGCGAGAGACGGACAGATAAAGAGGAGGAAAGACGTCGAAGAAAGGTAGAGGGACCGAGATAGCGATACGAAAGTATCGTCATACGCCAACTTGAGCATTCTTTTCTGTTTTTTTTTTTTGTAAAGATATATATATATATATAGGCAGCTATGAAAGCACCGCGAACTTGGGACGGTTACTTCGTTAGCGCGCAATTAATGGATGTAAAAAAAAGAAGGTAGGTGAGGCGAGAGTGACGCAAGCTGACGAAAACATCGAATCGGGGCCCGACGAATCGTTGCAAGAGGGGGGGGGAGGGGGAGGTGGAGACGCTGTATCAACACACTCGTAGGGCAAATAATAGCAACTACCATTTTACGCGGGACAAGGGATCGCTGGTGACCCCTCTTGGGCCACACGATCGTGGAATGACGTTTCTCCGCCGCGACCGCCCCTTCTACCGTTCGTAACAAAGAACATTTGGCGTTCTCACGATTTTTTTTTTTTTTTTTTTTTTTTGCTTCGTCCGACGAACGACGGAATAACACGGGAATAGCTTACGAGCGTGGTTGGTGAGACAGCTCGCGCTTACAAACTCGTTCACTTACGTGCAGTCTTGATTGAAGTTAACATAGAAAACACCACTCTGAGGATCGGCAGTCTGATTTGCGAGGTTCATGAGTCCAGATATACCGTATTTTAGTCCTTGCGTCAATACATCCACGTTGTGCGCAAGATTTTGCATAAATCGACGATTGCTCTTGTTAATCCCCGGATCACTTGCGATGTTTATTTTTTTCTTCCGCTCTTTATTCTCCTACTACTTTAATCTGTGTGTGTCTCTCTATATATATATATATATCTATATATATAAATATATATATATAGATGCGTGTGTACTTGTGTGTGTCGAGTGTAGCACGCTCGCGTGAGGATATATTGTCAGGGAACGTTCCTGCCCACCGACTGACACAGAGGGTTGTAGGTGTAACTAACGTGCGAGCTGCCCGTGCGATCGTTGCGACTCCTCGCGTTCAGTCGCTCAACTGTCTCGATGTGCGAGATCTAGCGTTACCCGATGTTGATTTTGCCCGATTCACTTGGCGACTTTGTACCGAAACTATCGGCTCGCCGTAGATCCGATTATCGCTGACGAAAGATTATCGAACTCTCCGAACGTGAAGCAATCCTCTACGAATCACCGTTATCGGCTCGGCGGCATCGAACTTCGTATTTGGCGCGATACTCGATCGACTCAGTCACTCATAGCGCCCTTGACGCTCATCTCCGGAACTTTTACGAAAGCGCACTTGGTCAGTCTCCTTTCTGCTCGGCGGCGGGGAGGGGAACGCTGAGCTCTCGCTGTTTGGCGACTGCTGCTACGGATTTCGTATCGAACTGAACAGCTGACGGCCGGTCGCGAGAAGGGGGGGAACGGCGGAACGCGGAACATCAGACCGAGATCCGGCGTTCCGTCGCCATGGCGACGAGCGCGTCGCTCGCAACATCTGTTACGACTCTCCGGGGGAGCGTTGGGAGTATGATTGCGATCATAGGAGCGCCAGGGATTGTAACGGCAGGGGTCGCGGCGATCGTTCTAACAACAGGTTTCGAATCGAACGAGGATGCGGCGAAGATCCGACCGAAATAAACAGCTATCTTAACAATTCTTTCATGAGTAAAAAAAAAAAAAAAACAACTGCGCACATTTCGTGCCTCGTGCCTTTCTCATCACCAGGCTCTCGCCCTTACCGTCGAACGAAATTGGGGGGGGGGGGGGGTGACGGAGCTGTTTGTTTCGAACAGCAAAACAACAATAGACAGCGCTGTTGCTCGGTTAGCTCGCATCCGCACCACGGGAGTTTAACGAACTCCTCGGAACAATGGGACTGCGCGACGATGATCGAACAGTTCCTATTAATTGGAAACGCGAGAGGCTTTTACCTATGCGCGTCACGCGAAACATTCGGAATCGCGTGGGCGACGATGACTAAGCTCTCGTGCCTGTCGCGGATATCGCCCAGCGGCGAGTTCACCCGAACCGATCGGTGAATGAAATTCTTTCCACTGTACGGGGAGGGGAAAGAGTTAGCGCGGCCCGCTGGAACGTCGGACGTCGAAGAAATGCCCCGTCCCCCGCGGAGGGCGGGAGAGGGACGCTCTCGGGCCGCTACGTCAGTTCCCCCTCGGTGTGCCGAGTCGCGACGTCGACGCCGGTGTCTCGAGTAGCGCATGCTGGAAAAGCTCGCCCTATTGATCGGCCGCGAACCGCCGTTCTCTCTCGCCTTCCTGCTTCACCCTCTCACAACCATCGCGAGACTCGAGACGCGACAGTCGCGAGTGACCAGCAGGGTTAGCGCTCCTGCACCAGGCGGCCATCATCATTACTCCTGTAACGCGAAGCAAAAGGAAGAAAAAAAAGAAGAAAAAAAAAGTTCGCGCACACGGAACAGTCGACGAGGTATAAAAGTAACATAAAAATTGTTGGAAAAATCATCACGGCGCCATGGCACTCTGTCCCACGTCCAGGGAATTCTTCCTTCTCTGTAAGCAATTTCTTTCGCTCTTATTAGACACTCCAGTCACATTTTTTTTTTTTTCTGTCGCACGCGTTTCGCGACATTAATTTACGATCGATCCGCCGCTCGCACTACGACTCAATCTTCCCTCACGGATCTCTCGCCTAATGAAGATAGTTCAATGGGTTTAAAAAAAAATAATTATATCGAGCATTCGTTTGTGGTTTGGAATTTAATGAAACTCTAGCGGACTATCGGTTGAGATTATTTTTCGACTTTTTTTTTTTTTTTTTGTTCTCCGCGAGGGACGATTTCGATTGGTCGAGCGAGAGGTTTGAGATATAAAGGAATCGTCGGCGTGTGCTGACTGAGTGATTAATCGAAGTTACCTTGGCCTCTTGCAATCAACGTGCAGGGTGTCTCCTCAGCACGGCCTTCAGCATACCGACCCCGACCCCGACGTCGACCTCCTGGCAGATCGAGGAGCAACAACGCTTCACCACCAGTCCGTCCAAGAGATCGCTCGTCTCGATGGTCGCGACAACGACGACCAAGTTTCCGGTGGTGAGTCGTACGAAAGTCGCACATATATTAATCGGTCCCTCGGACATTGAAGTTTCGCTCCGCTGAGAATAGTCTGAAACTGAGGGATTATAATAATTACATAATTTTAGTATCGCGGCGTGCCTCGGGCCGGATTTCGGCCGGAGCCGCGGCGAGTATTTCAAGGGATATTCGCGTGCACAATAATTTGAATGGATTCTCGTTACGTGACCGACATTCCCGGTGGCTCGATGCGTAGGTGGGTGCGAACGTGGTCGAGTTGCGCGTACTCGGTTTACACATCGTTGCGGTACACTACCGCCTACACCTCCGCCTCACCCCCTTTATGCTTTTTTTTTTCTCTTATTTTTTCTTACTCACCCTGTAACGCTCATTCGTGAGAGAATTACGCGAGGCACGAATTTATGTCTGACCCCCCCGTGGGGTGGCCACACCTACGCGACTCAGCGATGCCAGATTCCCCCTCTCTTTTTCTTCCTCGTCTATCTCATACCGCGTTAAAAAATTCCCTCCGAGGGAAATTTCCCTCTAATCTGGCATCACTGACGCGACTGCCAGTCACATCGTGCCACTCTGCCGCATGTCATATACGAATTGTGCATACTCTCGGCCTGGACACTGGGGACAACAAAAAAAATTATAGTAATGAATAGCGCTCGGGATATTTCGTATAGGGGTGGAAACTAATTATCATGAGTTATGATAATAACGGGTAGAAACTAATTATTATTGTTATTATTGTTATTATTGTTATTATTGTTATTATTGTTATTATTGTTATTATTGTTATTATTGTTATTATTGTTATTATTGTTATTATTGTTATTATTGTTATTATTGTTATTATTGTTATTATTGTTATTATTGTTATTATTGTTATTATTGTTATTATTGTTATTATTGTTATTATTGTTATTATTGTTATTATTGTTATTATTGTTATTATTGTTATTATTGTTATTATTGTTATTGTAGCGTTCGGCAAGTACAAGAAATGGATATATTATGTGCAACTCATATGCGGATGGACGGTACATAATCGGTCGGAGACGAGGGCAAACTTTATCGGGACGAAGGAATAAAAAGTTTTGTCGAGGGTTCTTGACGTTCGCTCGGGGGATGTAAAACTTGTCCACGGTACATTGCGCGTCGGGTTCTTGAGACTCTGTCACTAAGAAATTTTCTGTATGAGATTTTTTTTTCTTCATTTTTTTTGTTTTTTTTAAATCCTTATACTTCGTACCTTCGAGGGTTTCCGAAAGATTGACTTCGCGGAATTCTAGCGGAGTTGATCGCTCGCAGCAGAGTCGTTGACCCGCTATCCTTACGACAATTTTTTTTTATCGCTCCGCGACGCCGAGACGAAAGATTCTGAAAAAAAAATAGAAAAAAAAAATGCAACGAAATAAAAATCCGTGAAACGAGCGTCCGTCGAATGAAAAACTGGGGGATTAAATAATCTCCGAAGTAAATCTATAGAGAGAGAGATATATATAAGGCTCCGACGTCGGAGTGGCGAAGTATTATTTTTTAATGAGACACCGCTGGGCATTATACGAGTAGCCTGTTGCTGACTCGGTTACAAGGGCACGAGCACGACGAGTGTGCGAGACTATGTGAATGCTGGCTTCGCTCGACCACACTTGCACCGTGCACTCGTTTGCCGTCGGCTTCAACGACCAGCCATTAATTAACGTTGCAAGAGAAACGGTAATTTATTTACCCGGGCAGATGGGTGTACAGGTCCGCAGCGTCGAGTCTTCCTAACGAGCAATTTCACTTGTACTTTTGTGTACCGCGAGCGTCAAGTACATCAGGCTGTATCAATTTTAAGCTAATTTACTGGAGGGGCCGCGCTCGATACACCTGGAACAATAATTAATTTGACGGGCGCTACGCAAACAAATGTATATTTAATTTAAATAAATATTTATTTTCCAATTTTATATTCACTATATTTTTAATCAATTATATTTTATAACATTTTTAAATTTTATAATAAAATAAATATTTGTTTGAATTAAATAAATAATTATTTGCCCGGTCAGCCTTTAAATAAATTATTTTTCCGGGTGTAAACTTGAAACGCGATGAAAATGCAGAAGCGAGGTGCGCAGCGATGTTTGTATTAATCGAGATGCTTGAAACTTTGTCCGAACAGGCGATGAATTCGAAAGTAAAATTGACGACAACGACGGAAGGGACGACGACGCTGATGGCGACGACGACGACGACTCAGCGAACGTTCTCGTTGAATCAGCCACTCTATCGTCTCAACAGTATGAACGGACAGGCTTGCATTCTACTGCAGGTCGACGCACTCATAAGTGTGCAATATCGAACGAAGCTCGGCGAGGACCAGGTTAATTTTCTTGTCCGCTAAAATTCACAATTACAGTCCGCTGTTACGCTCCCAACAGTAATTTACGATATTACTGCGGTGAAAAATTTTCTGACGAGTGTGAGTTTGCAGCGCGAGCAGAAGGCGAGTGCTGCAATCACAAATTGTACTTCACGGGGTGTGAAAATGCGTCGGAAAATTGCAATTTTCGCACTGAGTGTAATAATTAGTACATTACCACACTAGTGCGAATAAACTTTTTCTGACGAGTGTTACAATTACACGAGTTAAGAAATCGTTTTTCGCACGAGTATCGTACAAAATTTTATTGTGTAAACTGCGTAAAACTGCCATTTCCGCACCAAGTGTAATGATAGTACATTGCGATACTAGTTCTAAAAACTTTTTCTGACGAGTGTTGCAATCACCCGGGTTAAGAAAACGTTTATCGCACGAGTATTTAACAAAATGTTATTGCGTAAGTCGCGTTAAAGTTCCATTTTCGCACCGAGTGTGAAAGTACATTACGATACTAGTGCGAAAAAACTTTTATGTCACTCGGTGGGAAAATGGCGGTTTTTTCGCACGCTTCGCGTGCGAAAACCCCCATTTTCACACCTTGTGAAATAAAATTTTGTTCGATACTCGTGCGAAAAACGTTTTCTGAACTCGTGTGATTGCAACACTCGCCTTCGGCTCGTGCTGCAAACTTACACTCGTCAGAAAAAGTTTTTTGTAACACGTGCACGAAAAGTCCCGCTTTTCGTGCCTGTAAAGTGTGTCGAAAGTGGCGCTTTCTAGCAGAGGATGCTTGAAAAATGCGGTAGATACTATTTTTACACGCTAGTTTGTTTCCCGCACATTCCTTCACACGCCAGTTCCGTTTCGCACACTTTTTTAACACTCTAGTTACTATTCACGCTGACTTATCTGTCACTGTAGTTATTTTTCCGAACGCAATTTACAGGCACGAATAGCGGGAATTTTCGTAGTAGGTCCGAGTGACGTACAAACGTCACTCGGCTTCGCCTCGTGCCGTTGTAGCTCTCGATCCGGCTCGTGTAGCCAACTTCACAACCTTCGTCGAAAGACCGCTTTACCGTACCAGTATCGCAAAGTACTATTTTTCACGAGTGTGAGTTTGCAACACGAGCCAAAGGCGAGTGCTGCAATTACATAAGTTCGGAAAAAGTTGTACCAAATGTTACAAGATGTGAAAATTGAGGTTTTGAGCGCGCTAGGCGTGTGTAAAACTGTCGTTTTAGCACCGAGTGAAGTAAAGCTACTTTGTGTTCGAATATGCTTATAAACATACGTGACGATAGTGTGTCAATGATTTTTTGTTGTTGTATATTTTTAGGTGGCTAACATTTACGTGCCGGACGATGCAACGGTTACGGGTAACTGCGACGGTGAGAATTCCGTGACGATGTCCCTGAAGTGGAAGGCCTTCGTTTTGTCCTGGAGCTTTGCCAAGGTGAGCGCAATGTAACTGCGATATGCGATATATCGTAGTTCATGGAGATCGATCGGGTTCGCCGATAAACCTTGGTTCAGTGAAGGTCACCCCCCTTTTTTTTTTTTTGAGAAAACTATTTTTTTCACCTTAACTTTCAGACACTGGGAGGAGAGAGATGGTACGTCGACAAGATTGAATTGACCTACAATTCCAGCGACCGCCACTTCGAGCACATCGAGCAGCCGAGTGCGTTAATTAGCCGTTGTTTTATTGATGGATCCGGTGAGGTCGAATTTAATTGCTCGTTACTAATTTTTATCTCCCCGCAGACAAAACCGTGAGACTGAGCACCGCTCAGAAACACAGCCCTATGCTGTTTCCAACGCCGGTGGGAAAGTCGTACGGCTGCGATGAAGAGGTCAATATTACTCTGACCGACGGCAAGAATCACGCCACGGTTCTGCTAAGGTAAATTTTATAAAAATAAAAAAATAATAATAATAATTATTATAAGAAAGGGCGAGCGTGGCCGAGTGGATCGGAGCGCGACTCACACGCAGTAGGTCCGGGTTCGATTCCCGGCAAGCACCAAAAAACACTACAGGCTCTGTGGTGTTTTTTCTGCGAAAAAGTGGTTCGAAACCGACTACAATAAGTAGGTCCAGAGGAAACCAGTGCCTCGGTATGGGAAACCGAGAAAGGCTGGAAAGTGTCACGGGTTCGATTCCCGAGACTGAAGTCCCGTGGGTGAAAGGAAAACGGACGAGGACATAGCTCCGGAGATAGGGCGTACGGCCTACGACTATATCCGTATGTCCGAGACTACTGACACCTGACGAGGCGCGACGAAGCTCCGGACCCAAGAATCGAACCGGTGACAACGGATAAGGAAGGAGGAAGAGAGAAGTGAAAGGAGCCCGTAACCCTTAGGGGATCGGTGTAACCGCACAATACCCAATATTATATTATGCTGCAAGGGAGTCCGCGATTTTCGTCGAGTGTGAAGTCGAAATTGCACGAGGTGAAAATCCGCTCCATCCTGTATAGCTTACGATACTTTTTTTCCGACTTCGTTAAAACAACCACATCTGTTACGTCGCAAAATCGTAATATCCGCCAATTACTCCCTAGGAAGTAATGAAACAGTACTGCGCATGCGCACAGGTTAATAATGGTCGTTGGACAATAATAGGCGATTTCTCGTCGGTGTTGCACGCAAGGGATGTGGTTAGTTTAGCGAAGTCGGGAAAATTACTGTATTGTACTACAAAGGAGGGAATTGCCCGATTTTCGTCGAGCGCGAAGTTGAAATCACACGTGATGTAAATCCGCTCCCTCTGACTTCGTTGCACTAACCACATTTCTTGCATGGCAAACTCGTCATATCCGCCAATGACGATTACCCGGGAGTAATGGGCCTTCCGGAGGGAGTAACGAGCCCTTTCACTTCCTAGGGTGTAATGAAACAGCGGATGCGCACAGGTTAATAATGATCGTTAGTCAATAATAAGCGATTTGCGCCCATATTGCGCGCAAGGAAGGTGGTTACTTTAGCGAATTTGGGGGGAAAAAAATTCCTCGCGTTTTTGTTTACTTTCTTTCTTATTTTTTATTTTTATTTTTATTTTTATTTTTTTCAAAGGCCATTTCTCGCCCGTCTTGTACAGACAAAATGTGGTTACTGTAGCGAATTCGGAAAAAAAAAATTCTTCGCGTTTTCGTTAAATTTTTTGTTGTAATTTTCTTTTATGTTCAAAGGCCATTTCTCGCCTGTGTTGTACAGACGGAATGTGGTTACTTCAGCGAATTCGGGAAGAAACATTTCTTCGCGTTTTAGTTAAATTTTTCTGTTTCCTAATTTTCTTTTTTTGTTCAAAGCCAATTTCTCGCCCGTGTTGTACAGACGGAATGTGGTTACTTTAGCGAATTCGGGGAAAAAAAAACTTTATTCGCGTTTTCGTTTAAGTTTTTTCCTAATTTTCTTTTCTGTTCAAAGGGACATGAAGCTACAACCCTTCAAGTTCAAGAGCAACGATTTCGCGTCGGAGTTCTCGTGCAAATTATTGAACGCCCAGGCTGGAAGGGACGAGACCGCGCCGGTGGCGGTGGGCTCGACCCTCGCCGCTGCCGTCCTTCTGACTATAACAGGATACGCCGGTTATCGATACTTCAAGGTGAAGAAAGTTAAGTACGACACGATGGAGTAATAAGGAGCGCGCCTATCGTCCAGCTCGCAAGGACTCCGGATGGGATAAGAGAGATTCCGAGAAAGTTTAACGATCGATGAAAAGCCCCCGGGGCGTCGAGACTCGAATGGATAATAATATTAGACATAAAAAAAAATAAGAGAAAAGAAAGAAAAATTATTAGTCCTTTCGGAGCTTCGACGTGCCAAAAAAAAAAAAAAATTTCGTACAATTCTGGCCTTAGTTTCAATAATTGAAAGGACATCCACGTACGATTTATCGCGATATTATTATTTATTATTCGTGTCCCCTTGACGGGTCGATTAATGCATTTGAACGAGATACGTCCCAAAATCGCAAACTCCTATGGTTGTATCGATAGGCTTTTCGGCATCGTGGGCCGATCGTACCCACGTATAATTCCATGTTGTTCGGTCGATGCATTGCCATTTGCCCAATTTGTTTTCGTGCGCCTGATAATAATTTATTCGAAAGGTATAGAGAGAGAGAGAGAGAGAGAGTATGTGAGAGAGATGAAAGTTCGTTTTGTCAATTCTACGCGTCTTTTGCGCAGGCGCGTCAGAAGCGCATAAAAGTTTTAGCCGATTGCAATTTGTATAGTTACGGAGATTAGGAAAGCCTTCGACGATCGAAGCGAAGCCCTTCGAGGCAGCTGATGACGTTCGTTTCTCGAAACAGATATATATATATATATATATATATTTCGTTGAGCGTAGTTAGATTTATCGTGTGGGATAAAAAAAAAAACGAAAAATAATACGGATGTAGTCTCGCGTGACGTGTCGCTTCATCGCCCATGAGACTCGCTCCATTTACATTCCGCACGCACGTCTCAATGTACATAAAAGTCCTCGTTACGCGGTTGTTTATTTTTAAGATAACATTCTTTATCCTTTTTTTTCATTCCGATCGTACCAATTTATTAATCTTCCAGTGTTTATCGCTTACGCTTCCTCGATATTTTTTTCTTCCCTAAGAACTATCATCATCCTTCGGTTTGATTGACGAATAGCGTGTGTAGCTTCTCAATTGTTTAGTCGAATTTTTAATCCAGTCACGATTGTAAATACAGTGTTAAGTTGTGTCACACACGTCCATTATCGAATCATCAACGCTGCTCGTGAAAAAAAAAAAAAAAAAAAAAAAAAACAATTCACCTACAATATTAACGCATATACAGAAGAAAAGAAGAAAAAGAAAAAACAAACCGAACGATAAAACTTTATCGATAACCAAACTCGATGACTCTGTAATAACTGTGTATAAAAATTTGGTAGATTCACTCCCGTTTATCGACTGTACCATGAGCCCGATTTTGCCATTTGACCCAATTCGAAGTTAGTGAGGCTAGAGTTATAACTTAAGTTTCAGCGAGTGCTCGTACCTCGCCCCGGACTATGCTCGAATGTGGGAGGGAAAAGCAAATTTCAATTGTTTTCCGTCGATTGCAACGAGACGAGTGAGATATCTTGTCGAACGAAAGGGTACTCGTGTTAGGTCTTAATAGACATATCTTCCTTTTCCCGTACGTCCGATATTGCCGATACTGTGCGTCATATGCAAATTGCATATCGAGAAGAATTAAAAAAAAAAAGAAAGAAAAAAAAAACAAAGAATCAAGTCAGTAGGCTAGTTTACAGGCCATCTTCTACCATCGGCCCTACTCTCATTATCGAGTCTATTAATATATTGTATGATAAATAATTATCTGCGACTCGTATCGATATCCGAAGAAACCATCCTTCTTCTGTCCTCCTTGAATCCTCAACGAGTATATTATACACGATACTGACTCTCTACGAAGAGGATACGAGACTCGTAAAAAAAAAAAAAAAAAAAAACCGCAGAAATGAATCCTGCGAGATATTAATTTTTTGATGATACATACATAAAATCTAAAATGAATATCGTTGTAGATACTAAGTGCGTGTTCGATGTCTGGTCGCATATGTCGCGTATCTCACGTGTACGTGTATATACACATTCTTATTAGTATTCTCATGTTATTATTATCATTACTACAATATACTAGTCATAAAGAGCAGATAAAAAAAAAAAAAGAAAACTATATACGCAAATACGCATTAAATTATAAATATTATACGATATAAACCTCTGTCTTCCAAGTGCATATTAAAAATACAATACGATAGTAGAGAGAAAGCGATGAAACAAAAAGAAGAAAAAAAAAAAAAAACACACACAGATGCCGATCGTAGAAGAAATATCGTTGTGTACATATCGACGTCATGCGAACGCGAGATAGCGTCGTACGAGAAACAAAAAAAAAAAAAAAAGAAAAGAAAAGAAGAACAACATAAAAGTTGAACTATAATGATTTTTCAGCCTCCTATAATGTCTCATTACGTAAATTGATTTTTTTTTTTTTTTTAATGAAGAATATATCGTTAACTGTTTTGTTGTTTGCCGCTGAATTATTTTTGCGTTGCATTGATATATGCGAGACACGGAGGCGACAATCCTCCGTTCTCGGCACTGACGTTGATCGGAGAGCGTCGTTCGTTGATTTTTAATCCAGGAATAAATAGGAGATCGGGCAGTGATAGCCGAAGGCTACTCCTTCAACTGCGTGCGAAAGAATTATCGAGCAGAATCGTCATCGATGATTCTGAACGAAACGGGAAGGGTCGAGAGAATGAAAGCCCATTTGAACAATAGGTAATTAGCATACGCCAACAGTAACCATTACGAACGAAACGAGAATGATTTTCCAATAAACTATCACGGAAATATATGTCCCGTTGAAATATTGAAACCGATAGGTACATTCTACAGAGAGACGAACGAAAATAGACACAAAAAGAAAAGAGAAAATTGAATTTGTCGCTGCGTATGTATTAGCCATAATGAGAAGCATATCGCATATGTCGATTATGAATCAATGATTATAATAAATGTATACACTATATCGTATACCGATCAAATAAAGGCTGTTATACGAGTTCGATGAGACCTTCAGACGTAGAATCGTAGCAGGCAAAGCGGGGCAAAACGGGACGGGGGGGTAAAACGGACCCATGTTCTCCATTCGAGATGAGATTCTTTTTTTATAAAAAAAAAAAAAAAAAAAAAAAAAAAAATGAGTGAAGAAAATGGGAGAATCGCGATCCTGTCAGAGGCGTGAAAAGTACAGTCAAGCCGAGCTTACGCGGGAAGGAAACACAGGGATGACGGATGGGGAGGTGCGAAGAAGAAACTATCCGGAGGGTAAAACGAGCGCGCGGAGAGCTCCACGCCCTTTGCGCAATGTACGTGTACATTGTCAATGGCTTATTGTCGTAATTCCCATTGAATTTTGAACTACAATGCCGGGAACTCACCGCCAACAAATCGTATTGTTAACGCTCGAGCATCCGCCAGGGCGGCCGGAATACCCGCGACGACGACAGAAAGAGATGCGGACCTCGGCGCTCCTGTGCATTTTTCCTTGCACGGTTTTCCGAAAGATGGAACACAGGCCAAAGAAAAAAAGCAGCGAGAACTCGAAATTTTTTTTCCTCTTCTGTGCTCTATCCGAATTGCCTATCGCATTTTTTTTTTCTTTTTTTCCTTTCCCCACTTAGGGTGTCGAGCTTAATCCTCGCACCTCCCTTCCACGAGATTTAACAGATCGGAGGCGAGCGGTCCACGTGGGTAGAGGCGATTTTCGCAGATCGGCACGGATTAGTTTTAATTCGAGATTCGTGGATACGGCGAGGAGAGCTTCCGCTAATGTCTCTCAAAATATTGTTCGAGCAATCTCTTCGTCTCCATCGCACAGGAAGTTCAGCGACGCAACTCGTGAATTTTCACGACAAAAAAAAAAGAAGTTTGTACATTTAACAAATATCTGTCGACGACGAACCTCCATAAAATTGTTCTCTCGTTAATTTTAAGTAAACAAAGTTATTAACAAATTATTGAAATTTTGTAACAATTTTTTTTACTCACAAATCGGATTTCGATAATTAAAAAAAAAAATCTAAATTTAACGAAAAAAAAAAAAATGTGGAAGACAAATGTTCATCGAGCACATATCCGTCTTTGACTCTGCGCAGGTCATCGAGATGTGGACGTAACTCGCGAGTGTGCACGGTAAAAAAAAAATTAGTTTTTGCATTCAACAAAGATCTCTTGATCACGAATCTCCATAAAAATGTTCTCTCGTCAATTTTATGTAAACAAAATTATTGAGAAATTACAAAAATTTGTTAATAATTTTTCTTACTTCAAAATACGATTTCAACGATAAAAAAAAAGTAAATTTAACGAATTTTTTTTTTATGTGGAACATAAATGTTTGCCGACTAGGCGGTTTTTGCTGTGGCAATTCCTCGGCAAGTGGATGTAACTCGCGACTTCGCACGGCAAAAAAAAGTTTTTACATTTAAGGTATTAATAGCGGACAGCCTGAGTCCACGTGAGTTCAGAGAGGATCGAGAGAGGAATTGCGAACACTTCTCGATGAGATAAAAATCTGGAAAAAATCAACTATATGGAAGATACTGAAGAGATCAATTTTGCATAATAATAATTCCAAAATGTTATTAACAAATTAACGAAAAAAAAAATTCCCATCAAATCGCCCGGCAAGCTAACTTTTTTTTTATGAAAACGATTTGTTAATTTTTCGGAATGCGTATGAATTTTTATTCAAAAAAAGTTAATAAAAAAAAGTAATTTTCAAAAATTACACAAAATTCTGAAAAAATTCATACGTATTCTAAAAGAGTAACAAATTGATTTTATATGAACAAAAAGTTAAGTTGCCGGAGGATTTGTTAAAAAAAAAAAATTTAATTAATTTGTTAATGACATTTTGGAATTATTATTATGCATAATCAATCTTTTCAGCACCTTCCACATGCTTGATTTTTTTTTCAGATTTCATCCCGTCGAGAAGTGTTCGCAATTCTCTCTGAACTCACGTGGGCTCAAGCTGTCCGCTAGTACTACCTTAAAAAAACATCTCTCGATGACGAACCTCCCTAAAAAAAAGTTCTCCCATGAATTTTAATTAAACGAAAGTTATCAACAAACGATTGAAAATTTGTCAAAAATATTTTTTACTCAGAAACCCGATTTCGATGATTAAGAAAGAAAAAAATCTAAATTTAACGAAAAAAAAAAAAAAAAAAATGTGGAAGCTAATGTTGATCGAGCACATATGTGTCTTTAGTTCTGCGCAGGTCCCTTCGGCATGTGTGCCGACACTCGTGCGCGTATATCGATGCGTCCTGAGTGTGTGCGACCCCGTATCGAATGACTACCTTAAGGTTACGGGGTGCGATATTCGTGGCAGAGAGAAACGGAGCCAGGGAGCCGAAGCAAACGCGCGGAGCGCGATAGAGGAGAGGGACGGAGAGAGAGTGTATAGAGCGTCGCAGGGCGCGGTGTCTCGTGACTCCCATGTCGGCTTGTTATCCGCAACGCCCCATCGTTATCCGCAATTACCCCCAAAACAGCCCCTAGTTTATAAATTATAGGCCACCCCCAATGCCGTAACTCGGCGTTCTCCGTCTCGCTCCGATCCCTCGCGGCTTCGCTTCTATCGGCACATATACAGAGAGGGAGAGAGAGAGAGGGAGGGGGAGGGGGAGGGGGAGAGAAATTCTCGGTCCAGCCGGTTCGCGGAAAGGGCTCTGCATCTGTCATCAAGCCGCGCAACCAATTACATTCAATTATGCTCGTTCCTCCCTCGTCCCGACGTACACCTCTCGCCCAACTATTTTCCATCGTTGTTACCTATCATCGAGCAAGAAACAAAAATAATTCCTCCCATTAATGAGCTCGAGCGTGAAATCACCGTTTCGATAATTATCACCTGCGGAACGAGTGATTCACGTTCGATTAAATTGGTCCGGAAAACTAGGGGGTTTGTCGCTGAGAGAGTTATTTATTTATTTATTTATTTATTTATTTAGGAATAAATAAATTACATCGTTTATCTATTTGTAAATAAATAAATAAATAAATAAATAAATAAATAAATAAATAAATGAATAAACACATAATCCCTTATTTGTTTATCCATTTATTTATTTATTTATTTATTTACTTATTTATCGGGTGAAAGCCATGTATTAACATATGAGGCTGCGGAACGAGATATTCACGTTAGATTAAATTGGTCCACGTTAGATTGGAAAGGATTATTTATTTACTTGGGGATAAATCAATTGCATCGTTCATATATTTGTAAATAAATAAATAAATAAATAAATGAGTAAATAATTAATCGTCTCATTTGTTTATTTATTTATTTATTCATTTAGTTATTTATTTATTTACGAATAAATAAATAATCCTCTCATTTGTTTATTCATTCATCGGGTTAAAATCATGTATTAAAATATGAGGATGCGGAACTCTGAATTTCAGCGAGCGAAACGCCGAGTCGACGGATTCGCCAAAGGCGTCAGGAAAATTCGTCCCGAGGAGCGTCCCCTTTGTCGGGTTATTGTCAACTCCGGGAACGATCCATTTCTCGCAAACCCACGCGCAGGGCTGGTCTTGCACTCCCGGGTACAATGAGGATTTTACCTGAACGTCGGGACACTCGACCGTAAATCCGAGTATAATGAATTGCACCTATAGGAAATGCCTGCCGTGGCTTATTATTATATAAAGATGTATACATATATATTTTGACAGGACTGCGGTTCGTTCGAGTTCTCGAGACCGGCCGGCCCACCGCCGTTCAAATTTTGTACAAAATTTGATGTAATTTTTTTTCTTTTTTATTTCGATACGTGGCATTTGAGTCGCTTTCGTTCGATCAGAAGTTGCTAACACTTCGCACTTCGCGGCAGAGCATTTATCGTATGTTTTTGCTCGTGCATTACAATTTCTATCTGCCATCGGTCGTGACTCTCTCAAATCACGCACAGATATAGAGTGTCAAAAAAATTCGCATGAAATATTAATGTAGCGGAGTGGAAGTTTTTATGCACAAACTGGTATATTAAATTTCATGTAAAATTGTGATGAAAAATTAACGTTCGATGTATTAAGTACATTGGGAATATTTTATTTTTAATAATTTACTTAAATTTCAATGAAAAAGTATATTAATTTTTCATCACAATTCGCTGTAATTTTTTGTCCGTCCTTGCGTTTCGCCACGTGGCATTTGAAACTCTCTCGTCCGATCGGAAATTGCTATACCTCGCACTTCGCGGTAGAGCACTTATCGTACGTCTTTGCTCGTGCATTACACGTATTTCTATCTCCTATCGGTCGTGACTCTCGCGGATCTCGCACAGATATCGAGTTACGTGTCTCCTCGGGGCATGCAGCTTTGCCAGACGTTTCGCCAGCTATTAACGATGATCCCTTTGCTTCCCGGTAATGCAGGTCCTAAAAATACATCTCCGAGATTCATGACACGATTAATTGTTCCATTCCCACACAGCGTCAACATAATAATAGCAGCGTTGTCTCGGCCTCTTCTCGGGCTACGCCTATCTTTCTTCCTGATAAAGGCGCGATAAGAAAAAAAAACAGACCGACGGCCTTGAATAACGGCGTGCACGGTCAGCTCTAACGACGCGCAGCGGTATTTTTCCCGGGCACACATATATGTATAATATATATATAACATATGCATATATGTGTATGTGTATGGGAGAAAACGTGGCGTTTTTACTTCGTCTCAGTTCTCGGCCTCTCGGCCAACCATGGTCGGTGTGTGTGCTAATGAAATATCTCATTGACCCGTTTTGCCGCCTCTTGCTCTCTTTGTGTAGGGCAGGAGAGAGCGGGGCAAAATGGGACAGTGGAGCAAAATTCAATTCTCCGGTGGTATTTCGATGCTCCCCATTTTGTCCCAACGATACATTCGGATTATCAACCCTGTTTTGCCCGACTCACGACCACCGACACCATCCAAAAATTATTGGAAAAAAGTGTTTTGGCCGATTATCCCGTTTTGCCTCTCGACAGACCAGGATCGGTTTAGGCGTGTTAGTGAAATATGTCATTGATTCGTTTTGCCACCTCTTCCTGTCTTCGTGTACATAAGTTTGACATTTATTTTCGATTTACATAGGGGAGAGCGGGGCAAAATGGCACACCGGGGCAAAACGGGATAATGAGACTAAACGCAATTTTAGAATAACTTTTGGATGGCGGCGATGGTGGTACGTGGGGCAAAACAGGTTTGAAAATCCGGATGTATCGTTGGGACTAAATGGGACATCCGACAATTATTGGAAAATTGAGTTTTACCATTAATGTCCCGTTTTGCCCCGCTGTGCCATTTTGCCCCGGTCTCCCCTACTTTCTTGTAAATCCCCGCTTGTAAATCCCCGTCTCACTTCTCTGCCTCTAGGTCAACCAGGGTCGGTTTGCACTGAGAAAAAATTACATGGTAAAAGCAACACTTTTTACCATAAAAAATAGTCCCCAAGGGGAACGTCTACACTTCGTAGTTACCACAATCACAGAAAATCATGGTTGCAACCATAATTATAGTTTAACCAATTGAACTCTATCAAAATAAATAAAGTTTAACTAATTGAACACTATCAAAAACTATCTATATGGACGTTCCCCTTAAGGGGAACCATAACTATTCGTTATGGTAGGAAAAACTGTCTTATTTGTCAGTGTGTGTGTGTGTGTGTGTGTGTGTGTGTGTGTGTGTGTGTGTGTGTGTGTGTGGGTGTATTAATGAAATATCTCATTGACGGTCGTTTTGTCACCTCTTGCTCTCTTCGTTACATAAATTCGACATTTATTTTCGATTTAGATACTTTCTTGTAAATCCCCGCTTATACCTCATCACTGGGATGCTGTAACGCGAGTCCCGTTCTCTCGTGGGCGCGCAATCCCTCGCGGCCCCTCGCACGTCGGGCACCCCCTATAGTAAGGCCCTGCAACGGAGGAACCCGCTGCAACTGTACACGCTATATCCATTCATCCACCAGCTATACACGCTTGTGGAAGCGTCCTCAACAGCCTGGAGCTCGTTTTCGCGCGCTCGCTATCCTAAGAAGTGCGATTTTGCCCTCGTGTTCTCGCGTCGTCGGCTTTACCGACTCTTGATCCGCTTTAACTTTTGTATCGCAGCATACACAATGGATCAAACTATTCGGCGACGAGTTTATCCTCGGTTGAGCTACGGGAATCACGTAATACCCCATGTAACTGCCAACGAAATAGGGACGTAATGTGGGACGCGTTAAGTCACGTGACCGCAATGCCATTTATGCGCGAATCTTTCGACGAAACTTTGACGCAAATAATATAATTCGTTCGACTAATGTAAGTGGAAAAAATTTAATTGATACTAATGAATAAATAAATATATAAATGTAATGCATTTTTTTGGGGAGGAAGGAAATAAAAATGTTTCGTTGAAGAACTGTTTTACCACGCTGTCTCCTGAAATGACTGATAAGGATGGCACACAATGGACCGCAATGCCATTTATGCGTGAATCTTTCGACGAAACTTTGACGCAAATAATATAATTCGTTCGACTAATGTAAGTGGAAAAAATTTAATTGATACTAATGAATAAATAAATATATAAATGTAATGCATTTTTTTGGGGAGGAAGGAAATAAAAATGTTTCGTTGAAGAACTGTTTTACCACGCTGTCTCCTAAAATGACTGATAAGGATGGCACACAATGGACCGCAATGCCATTTATGCGTGAATCTTTCGACGAAACTTTGACGCAAATAATATAATTCGTTCGACTAATGTAAGTGGAAAAAATTTAATTGATACTAATGAATAAATAAATATATAAATGTAATGCATTTTTTTGGGGAGGAAGGAAATAAAAATGTTTCGTTGAAGAACTGTTTTACCACGCTGTCTCCTAAAATGACTGATAAGGATGGCACACAATGGACCGCAATGCCATTTATGCGTGAATCTTTCGACGAAACTTTGACGCAAATAATATAATTCGTTCGACTAATGTAAGTGGAAAAAATTTAATTGATACTAATGAATAAATAAATATATAAATGTAATGCATTTTTTTGGGGAGGAGGGAAATAAAAATGTTTCGTTGAAGAACTGTTTTACGACGCTGTCTCCTAGAATGACTGATAAGGATGGCACACAATGGACCGCAATGCCATTTATGCGTGAATCTTTCGACGAAACTTTGACGCAAATAATATAATTCGTTCGACTAATGTAAGTGGAAAAAATTTAATTGATACTAATGAATAAATAAATATATAAATGTAATGCATTTTTTTGGGGAGGAAGGAAATAAAAATGTTTCGTTGAAGAACTGTTTTACCACGCTGTCTCCTAAAATGACTGATAAGGATGGCACACAATGGACCGCAATGCCATTTATGCGTGAATCTTTCGACGAAACTTTGACGCAAATAATATAATTCGTTCGACTAATGTAAGTGGAAAAAATTTAATTGATACTAATGAATAAATAAATATATAAATGTAATGCATTTTTTTGGGGAGGAGGGAAATAAAAATGTTTCGTTGAAGAACTGTTTTACGACGCTGTCTCCTAGAATGACTGATAAGGATGGCACACAATGGACCGCAATGCCATTTATGCGTGAATCTTTCGACGAAACTTTGACGCAAATAATATAATTCGTTCGACTAATGTAAGTGGAAAAAATTTAATTGATACTAATGAATAAATAAATATATAAATGTAATGCATTTTTTTGGGGAGGAAGGAAATAAAAATGTTTCGTTGAAGAACTGTTTTACCACGCTGTCTCCTAAAATGACTGATACAGATGGCACACAATGGACCGCAACGCCAAGTATGCATGAGTGTCTTGAACATTTTTTAATACAGATAATATAACTTATGCAACTTAATATAAGTTTCAAAAGTGTAATGAATATAAATAAATGAAAAATATATAAATGTAAATATATAATATATTCACTTTTTAGGGAGGATCGAAATAAAAATGTTCATTTGAAAAACTGTTTTACCACGCCATCTCCTAAAATGACTTACATGGATGATGCACGATGTGCAACTATTATAGTTGTATAGTTCTATAGTGGATCGCCGTAAGACAAAACCCTTAACTTTCGTCACATGTATTATTTATGTGATGAAAATGAAGGGTTTTATCTAATGACGATGCACGTGACTGCACTGCCAGAAGTTTAATACAAATAATATGACTCGTGCAACGAGTTTTTTTTCGTGAGTGAAAAAAAATATATAAATAAATTAAAAAATACATCCTTCTCATAATTTTTTGGAGAGAATTTAAAAAAAAAATTTTAATCCGAAAAACAGTTTTGCCTCGCTACCACCTAAAATGACTTATATAGATGATACACGATCCATAACTATAATACACGTGGCGAAATTGAGGGTTTTGTCTAATGACGATCCACGTGACCCGGCATAGTTAATAAAACCCGAATAGTAGGGTATCAGGATCGAGAGTACCGTGTTTGGTAATTTTTACCCATCGGGGAGTCTCTCTCTCGTCGGGCGGTAGAATTATTGTCGCGACATTGGCTGCGGCTGTGACGGGGTCCAGGGGTGCGTGGACCAAAAAAAAAAGGGACGTGGGACGGAGGGATACGGAAGAGGGGATGACGAGGAGAGTTCATAATAACGCGTAGAATCCCGGGGGTTTGTTGGTCGCGCGCCCGTTCGGTTGCTCTTTTGTAAGTGAGAAAGAGACGAAACGGTTCTGTGCACCGAACGGCAAGAGACCCCTCGGGCCAAGCGCCGTCGCTGGTGAACCCGTGTTCTCTCGACAAGCATTCAAGTGTCCCGCGCCTATTGTAACGCCTCTTAATGCTTCACGATTCTGTCATTATTATCGGGAGAGAGGATAGAGAGAGAATCCGGAACATATTGTCGTCTATGCGAATACGACTGAAAATGGCTCGACGCTTTTGCCGCAGGCCATCCGCCGGCCGAGCGCCGTCTGCCTACCGGAAGTGCCCTCAGCCGCAGATCTGCAGCGATTTTACGGGAAAAAAAATCTCTTCTCCTCGACGTTTTGCGACGCCGCGGATTGATTTGTCAAGCTTGGTCCAACGAATATAACGAGACGAATAAACGAACGCGCTTAGGTCCAACGAATGTAACGAGACAGCGTTTATGCGTTTAAGGGAGAAGGGCTTACGACGCACATCTCGCGCACATGCGGAGCCGAGACTGGGACATGCCCGTGTCTCGCCCCGGTCGATCCGCGATGCTCGATGGCGACTTCCAAGATTAATCGCAGCCTGGGCGAGAATCCCTCGAGAGCGTGTCAGCGAAAGATGATAGCGTGCGGCAGTAACTCGCCCGCGTCGAACCATTTTCCCACCAAACTCACCTGACACGGCCGCGTGGCCGGTGCGAGATAACGGACGGCAGACAACGTGCAAGCGTCCTCGCTATGTTGCCTTCGCAAATTTGTTGGAATGAAACGATTCATGACATACTGGCGGGCTGTCGCAGATTCGCGGCCTCGCTATGGATTATGGAATTCAGAAATCGGTAATGTGTATAACTGGAGATTTATCGGAAACACGTCACTGCCATTTTGAAAATTGCATTTTTCGACGGGAAGTTATGTATTTCCGGTTTAATATTGAGACTTTCACACCGGAAATGATGTATTTCTGGTCGAAAATTGACATTTTCTAACCGAAAGTGATGCATTTCCGGTCGAAAGTTCAGTCTTTCAAAGCGGAAGTGATGTATTTTCGGTCAAAAATTGAGATTCTCAAACCGGACGTGACGTACTTTCGGTATGATGTCAATTCCGGTCGAAAGATGAGATCTTCAAACCGGAAGTAACGTCGCTTCCGGTCGAAAGATGAGATCTTCAAACCGGAAGTAACGTCGCTTCCGGTCGAAAGATGAGATCTTCAAACCGGAAGTAACGTCGCTTCCGGTCGAAAGATGAGATCTTCAAACCGGAAGTAACGTCGTTTCTGGTCAAAAGATAAGATTTTCAAACCAGAAGTGACGTCACTTCCGGTAAAAAAAAATCAGTTTTCCGGACCGGAAGTGACGTATTTCTGGTTGAAAATTTAGTTTTTTTTGCACACAACGAGTGCACAGTGCTATTGTGCATCGGATTATTACCCACAACCCACCGAGACACAGAATAGTATCAGAGTGGTAGAATCTGGGAATAGTTATCAGGGCCTGCACTGAGAACAAAAAATCGATTGAGTCAACAAAATGAGCGCTTACGGGTGGCGAAACAAATTTTTGGTCGATCGAACGAAATAATTGTTGTATTAAGTAAAGAAAAATTTGAATCGACGGCCTGTTAGTTCGATCAACGAGGTGTTCCTTTCGATCAACCAAACATTTGTTTCGCCACCCGTAAGCGCACATTTTGTTGACTCAATTGATTTTTTTTCTCTGTGTGGGATACGATCCCGTAGGGGGACTTATCAGTAGAATAATCACGGCCTGGGGGGCCCTAGAGAGCCCCCTGGATTCTTGAAAATTGGGACAAACAAAGAAATTTCCAAAATTGTATATACAAGGTTATAGTCGATTATAGTTGATATCAGGCTTTTTTCGGATTTTGACGAAGCCTTATGTAACACTGGAAAATTTCAGCCGGGTATACTTTCATAATCGCGGTCCACGGCAGAAGGCGACATGTTGCTCATTCTAATAAGCAACACAAGCCCCCGAGAAAATTCACCCCTCCTCGTATCCGTGTATCTATCAAGGATCGTCATAATTGGCGACACGTATGTAGAAGCCTTGTTATAAGGGGCCATCGTGGCTCGGCGAGATGCGAGTCTACCAACGAGCATATGTGCCTCGCTCGCATATACGTAGCCATAACTCTGTACCGCGTAAGATATAATATACACAGGAGAAGGGTTGTTCGCCGGCGTAACTGCGCACATGTTTCCGCGAGCTAGCCCGCAAACCCCAAGCCGATAATAATTAGCCCCGGTCATAAATCTCGGACGCGGTTCTCGCCGTACCCCACTCTGCTGATGACTTCATTTTTTTTTTTACTCTCTCGTCCTTTTCCCCCACCCCGCTATCCACTCGCCGTCGCTGTACAGGGGATTATTTATTACGGCTTCTTTCCAATCTTGATTCGCGCGGGGACAGTTTTATTACGTGTCTGCGTGCGTTTACTGAAATTTTAAGTGATAGTTATTTTTATGACGAGGACGTAGAAAGGGAGTTCTCGACGAGTGTGAAAATGCGGTATTCACATATGAGTCGGGACTCCCCTTTCTCTATGCTCATGCTACTCACATAATTTTTTCTAACAAATTCACGAAAAGCACGCTTTTCGTTTTTGGGAAGGGTGCGCAGAAGGGCATTTTCTCGCACTTGGGAGAGAAAAAATACCATATTGGGGTTGTAGGCACGGACAGTATTTTTCTCGCACGTGATGCGATGATGTGCCTTTCTGTGCACACTTCACAGGAACGGAGAGCGCGACTTTGCGTGCATGCTTTAGGAAAAAGTTATTTGTATGGCAAGGGCGTAGAAAGGGACTTCTTGACGAGTGTGAAAATGCTGCACGAGCCGAAGGCGAGTGCGGCATTCACACGAGTCAGAACTCCCTTCCTACGCCCATGTCATTCACACAATTTTTCCTAACAAATTCACGAAAATCACGCTCTCCGTTCCCGTGAGGTGTGCGTAGAAAGGCACTTTTTCGCTCTAGTGCGGGAAAAAAGACCATATTGCGTTTGTACGCATGCGCAGTATTTTTCCCGCACGCGATGCGCTAAAGTGCCTTTCTGCGCATACTTCACAGGAACGGAAAGCGGGATTTTACGTGCATGTTAGGAAAAGATGTTTATTTCACTCGGTGCGAAAATGGCGGTTTTGCAGAGGATTCACGCGCGGAAAATCCCCATTTGCAAACCTTAATAAAATTTTGTACGATACTCGGGCGAAAAACGTTTACTTAACTCATGGGATCGCAACACTCGCCTTCGACTTCTGGTGCAAACTCAGACTCGTCAGAAAAAGTTTTTCAGCACTAGTATCGTAATGTACCATTATCGCACTAGTATCGTAATGTACTAATTTTTAGAAGAAAAAAAAATAGCCAACTTTTCGATTCATCCATATTTTTCCCCGCCGATCACGAATCCGCCGTTCATTTTACCCTCAATTTTCCATCGGCGAAACCGGAAGTGAAAAAAATAATAAAATTTCCGGGAAATTCTATTGTCGCGAACGAGGAGACAATCCACCCTAGTAATCGGATCGTGGCCCTTGTGATCGCCCGCGATCGCTTTCTTGCAATTACTTGCCCAATCTTGCGCGAGTTTACACCTGTGTACCAGCGTAACACTGCGAACGCAACACCGGCCGAACAAGCGCCCGATAGCGGGGCATCCTCGTAGCATGAAATTAGGCGAAGGCATAATACCCGTTCGAGATCCCTCCCTACGGCAGGCGCCCCTAAATCACGGGGTGGATCTAACTAACCGTGTAATCGGTGATTCGCAACCATTACGAGCTTCCTTTCGTCCACTCCGTTTATACTCGCTCGCGTCACACTCCGCTCTCACGATCAGAGGGAAATCGCACGTCGCAGCCCCGGACAATCTCGTCCTCCGTGGATAATCGCTCTTCCACCTGAACTATTCGCTTTTATCGTACCTTTTACATTTCGTACCGATCCCCTTAATGAAATATTTCGCATTTTTATCCGACTCGGCAAAATACGTCGAAAAAAAAGATCGAGGCCACACGGTAAAAAAATATATATTTAATGTAACGGACTGAAAGTTTTTATGCAAAAACTGGTACACTAAATTTAGTGTACGATTGTAATGAAAAATTAATATACTTCTTCATCGAAGTGAAAGTAAATTACAAAAATTGAAGTACCTTTATAGTAAAATTAAACAAATTTATTAAACATGAAGAATTTCCAATGTTTTTAATACACTGCACATTAATTTTTCATCGCAATCGTACATTAAATTTAATATATCAGTTTTTTCATAAAAACTTCCAGTCCGATACATTAGATTTCATTTTTTTTCACAGTGTTGCTGGTGCAACACAATCGAGGTGTTCCGATCTTCGGTTTAAAAAAAAATTGTAAATGTAATGTACCGGACTGGAAGTTTTTATGCAAAAACTGGTACATCAAATTCAATGTACAATTGTGATAAAAAATTAATATACTTTTTCATTTAAATTAAAGTAAATTATAAAAATAAAAGTACCTTTTTAGTAAAGTTGATATAATTTATGAAACACGAAGAATTTCCAATGTTTTTAATACACTGAACATTAATTTTTCATCGCAATCGTACATTAAATTTAATATACCAGTTTTTTCATAAAAACTTCCAGTCCGATACATTAAATTTCATACGAATTTGTTTTCACAGTGTTGCTGGTGCAACACAATCGAGGTGTTCCGATCTTCGCTGTAAAAAAAAATTGTAAATTCAATGTACCGGACTGGAAGTTTTTATGCGAAAACTGGTACATTAAATTCAATGTACAATTGTGATAAAAAATTAATATACTTTTTCATTTAAATTAAAGTAAATTATAAAAATAAAAGTACCTTTTTAGTAAAGTTGATATAATTTATGAAACACGAAGAATTTCCAATGTTTTTAATACACTGAACATTAATTTTTCATCGCGATCGTACATTAAATTTAATATACCAGTCTTGGCATAAAAACTTCCAGTCCGATACATTAAATTTCATACGAATTTTTTTCACAGTGTTGCTGGTGCAACACAATCGAGGTGTTCCGATCTTCGCTGTAAAAAAAAATTGTAAATTCAATGTACCGGACTGGAAGTTTTTATGCGAAAACTGGTACATTAAATTCAATGTACAATTGTGATAAAAAATTAATATACTTTTTCATTTAAATTAAAGTAAATTATAAAAATAAAAGTACCTTTTTAGTAAAGTTGATATAATTTATGAAACACGAAGAATTTCCAATGTTTTTAATACACTGAACATTAATTTTTCATCGCGATCGTACATTAAATTTAATATACCAGTCTTGGCATAAAAACTTCCAGTTCGTTACGTTAAATTTCATGCGAATTTTTTCTACAGTGTTGCTGGTGCAACACAATCGAGGTGTTCCGATCTTCGTGAACACGGCAGCCTGCCGGGCCGAGATGAGAACGAGAAGTGGAACTCGGTGACACGGAAGCGAGAGCAGAAAGTGGCCAGTGACACATAAAGAGCATATTTTCGGGCATTAGCTCTGAAGGGTCCTCGGGCGTTGAAGTGCCAGAGCAGAAGAGCCCGAGACTCTGCCTACCTGTGGTTCACGCCTGTACGCGTCGGCACATTGACCAAAAAAAAAAAAAAAAAATGAAGAAAAGATCTCGGCTACCGATCTTTCTCACTGCGTGCGAGAGATCTCCCGCTAATGGGGAAATAACCAGCGGATTACGTTCACTAATCCGGCGTGCCTGCGCCTCGATCCGGCGACGATCTCTTATCCTTTCTTTCCACTCACTCTCTCACCTTACTTTTGTCTGTTTCATTTTTCTCGCTTTTCTTCTCGTTTGGATTTGTGAGGCTCTCGGTTAATCAGTGTTTGGTTTTACTTTAACTGTAGCCCGAGTTTACTTCGTTCAGTTACGAGCTGTTGATCGTTATCTCGTGTGAAAATAAAGTCCATTTGGAATGTAGCGAAAACATGTATTTATTTTGCATCTGCTCTAAGTTTAATTTGCACAAATACATATGTGTCGAACGATATTCACACTGTTTATAAAAGGTTGTAAATTTAATGTACAATTGTGATGAAAATTTCCAATGCTTTTTCATTGAAATTGAAGTAAATTATTAAAAATAAAGTATTTCCAATGTTTTGAATACACTGAACCTTAATTTTTCATCACAATCGTTCATGGAATTTAATATACCAGTTTTTTCATGAAAACTTCCATTCTCGGTACATTAAATTTCGTACAAACTTTCTTTTTACAGCCCATATCTCTCGTATATACATAGATGTAAAACTTACATTTGTCTATTTTATTTTCCTTGCTTTTCTTTTCGGTTGGATTTGTGAGATTCTCAGTTAATCGGTGTTTGGTTTTACTTGAACTGAAGTCCAAGTTCACGCCTCTCAGTTACAAGCTCTTGCTCGTTATCCCGCCTGAAAATAAAGTCTATTTGAAATACAGCGAAAAAATTTATTTATTTTTCATCTGCTTTAATGTTCATTTGCAAAAATGCATATCGAACGCGTATCGAACGATATTCATATCTCTCGGATATAAATAGATTTAAAACGCGCGGGAACGAGATGGTCGATAGAAAAAAAAAAAAAAAAAAAAAAAAAAAAAAAAAAAAACAAGGGGCTGTTGAGAGGCCGACGGGGAGAGAATTCAATCGTCGATCGCGATAAAGTGACTTCTCGTATTTCCTCGCTCGTCCGGTGTCTCGTCGCGTCGTTCGAGGCAGGTGAAAATTAGCGTTCGGAAACAATAAGCCCGAAGGAAGAGACACGCGAGTCTGTACGACGGGTCGGACACGGGGTAAAGGATGGAGAGACATCGGGAACACGAGACAACGCGGCGGTAGATAGCGAGGTTTGCCTTCCTCGTCTGCGTACAGCGATGCACACTACAGTAAATTACCACCCGCGAAAATACTTCTTGTATACATATTTCTATAATAATGAAAGCTCGGAATATTTTTGATTCTGTGATTAACTTTGACCAAAGTCAATCCGCGCCTCGACCGGTTGACCGTTTGCGACACGGTGGGACATAGGGTGTCCCACCTTCTTTCACTCAGTTTTCAATTTTTTAAACTAATTTTTTGACATTAACGGAGGTTTTGTTTTTATAGTGTCACAATGTATGGCTCAGAGGGTTAAATAATAGTACGTTTCGTTACGAGCGCGAAATAGTTATTTGTATGGCAAGGGCGTTGAGAGGCGAGTGCGGCATTCACACGATTCAGAACTCCCTTTTCTACGTTCATGCCATTTACATAATTTTGCTTCCTCATAGAGGAAGCTTTGTACAGACATTTTCTTCGAAAATGTCTGTACGCACTGTAGCGCTCGCAATTTTTTTGCTGTCGGGCTAAAAATGCGTACACAGATAGAATCTGATCATCCGAGGATTCCATTAAAATTTCAAGAAAATCGATCGAACCGTTTAAATTTTATGTCATTTTGATTTTTTTGAATTTCATGCAATTTTTTTTTTTTTTTAATACGCATTTTTTTTGGATCAAATATTCATCTGTGAATAAAATTAGTGTCAGATTCGTGATCAGCGCGAAAAAATACATAGAATTACCGTCCCGGAGCGACAACTAACCAAAAAGTTTACCAGGCATTTTTATAGCCAAAATTGCAAAAATGAATGATTTTAGGTATTCTAAACAACGATTTCTTTGCTTTTCGATGGCATCGCGGAAAAACCCAGGTGCCTATCGTGATCTACAGCAAGACATACACAAGACCATAGATATAACGGAGTTGAAAAAGCTATATAAAGAGGTGTCACTGGGATTCCTTGAGTAAAAATTCACAAAAAAAAAAATTCACGAGCGCTCACTTCCATGTATTTTTTCGCGTCAAGCGCAGATCCGACAAAGTGAAGCGTGACGGTGGAGTATTTTTTTCTCGCTGAATATGAATCGGTCAGCCGTTTTGCATAAAAGTCTAACAAGACGTTGACGGTGAAAAAAGTTGAAAATTGAAATTTTCATAGCGCTTCCTCATAAAGTTGGAAATTGAAATTTTCATATCGCTTTCTCATAATGTTCGTTCATTCGCGAAGCTTCCTCTATGAGGAAGCCAAAAATACAGACAATGCTTCCTCATAGAAGAGGCTTCGCGAATAAAGGAACATTATGAGAAAGCGATATGAAAATTTCAATTTCCAACTTTATGAGGAAGCGCTATGAAAATTTCAATTTTCAACTTTTTCCTAATAAATTCATGAAAATCACGCTTTTCGTTTCCGTGAAGTGTACGTAGAAAGGCACTTCTCCGCTCTTGTGCGGGAAAAAATACCACATTGCGTTTGTACGCATGCGCAGTATTCTTCCCGCACGTGTTGCGAAAAAGTGACTTTCTGCGCACACTTCACAGGAACGGAAAACGGGATTTTACGTGCATGTGTTAGGAAAATATATATTTGTATTATTCTATCGACTATCGTAATGATTAGCTGCAAGGTTTCCTGTGCCGATACACCGATATCGGCGCGTACGCTTATACACAGCGATACACACTATAGTAAGTCGGGGTTATATGGCCATGATTTTTTAAACAGTGAAAATTGGAGGTTTAACGTTTAAATTGTTATCGTAATCAACTCTGAAAACATCGGACTGAAGTAATTCACTCAGAATTTTCGAAATTTTCGATGCGTGATTTAATTGCAGTTCTATGAATAAATGCTTGTGATCGACTATGTCACAACGACACTACAGGGCATATGGCCATAGTAATAATAGTAGTCGATTAGGCAAAGAGAAGCATAGAGAGAATATGTCTTAGTATTTTATGTTGTTTGCATGAACTCACAGAAAGACAATAATTCCCTCCGTCAAATGTTCCAAATGCCAAACTAAAAAGAAAATAGTTTTACTGGCCACATCGCCCCGAAATTACAAGGGATATTAGGCCATGCGACATATCGTACTGACCCTTGCACACACAATCTTATAATTTTCGGTGCAATCATATTGTATCCACATATACTTGTATCCACACATACTTTGCAAAGGACCGTATTATTCGTTTGTTACGTTAAAAGATATTACGGGTGGCCATATCACCCGCATGGCCATATCACCCGCATGGCCATATCACCCGCATGGCCATATCACCCGCATGGCCATATCACCCGCATGGCCATATCACCCGCATGGCCATATCACCCGCATGGCCATATCACCCGCATGGCCATATCACCTTGTTTTACCTCATAGTAAATGACCACCCGCGAAAACATTTGTAAGATGAATATTTCTATAATAATGTAAACTCACAATATTTTTGTTTTTGTGGTTGACTTTGACCCGAGTCGATCCGCACACTGAGAAAAACTTACATAGTAAATAGTTCCCAGAGGGGACGTCTACATTTTACAGTTACGACAATGACCAAAAATTGTAGTTGTAACTATAATTATAGTTTAATCAATTGAGCTTATACTATCACAAGCTATCTATATAGACGTCCCCCCTGGGAACTATTCGTTATAGTAGGAAATACCATCCTTTTTCTCAGTGCACCTCGGCCGATTAAGGATGCTTCACACGTACGTCCCTAACCGAAAGTGAGATGCAGTGAGAATTTGAACACTTCCGAATGGTACAAAAATCTGAAAAAAAATCGATTGTATTCAAGGTGCCAAGAAAATTAATTTTACATAATAATAATAATGTCAAAAAGTTATTGAGAAATTGTTTAAAAATTTGTTCAACAAACAATCAGAAAACCTTCTTTTTCTCTTTTCAAATAAATTCATTGATTTCCTAGAAGCCACATGGATTTTCAGAATTTTTTGTAAGTTTTGAATTTTCCGTTCTTGAAATTCTTTTGAGGCCACAACTACGGGACCGTTGGCGCAATCGTCTCGAAACTTTTTGTGTGTACTGAAGAATCGTGATACTGAGACATATCCGAAATTCGTAC
Source organism: Exephanes ischioxanthus (assembly GCA_958510785.1). Lineage (NCBI taxonomy): Eukaryota > Metazoa > Arthropoda > Insecta > Hymenoptera > Ichneumonidae > Exephanes > Exephanes ischioxanthus. Next base: position 5,051,478 of record OY294021.1, read on the forward strand.
CTCTACATCGATCTTTCAAATTCTCGAAAAAATTCATCTGAATTCTAAAAAAATCTGAATTTATTTAAAACGACAAAACAAAAATTCGTCTGATTTTTTTTTTAAACAATTTATTTTGCTAATAATTTATCAGTAACTTTCTGTCATTATTATTATGCAAAATCGAAGGTCGCGACATAATTAACAGGGCCGATTTTTTTCAGACTTTCAGCGTGTCGCGAAGTAGCGAAATTTTGAATTGTATTAAACTTTTGGTTGGGAACTTATGTGTGATGTATCCTTGAGCAATTTTTTTAAATTCCATCGACTGTCGTAACGATTAGCTGCAAGGTGCCTTGTGCCGATTCACCGATGCGGCATAACGGTACGATAATTTGTTCGCTAAGAGACGCGAGCTCGGCGCCAAGGGAGCTTCTCCCCAGAACGGTAACACGGATTTTCCACAGAACCATTTTGGAATGCAATTAAACGCAGCAGAGTCGAAACCGGAGATGGTCGTGATACCCACTCGTACGATTGTCGACGACCCTCGCAACCTGCCTGATGTCCGTACGCAGGAACACTCTCACCTGCAGCGATACCTACTACGTATAATACCACTGTGAGAGGCTCGCACGATGTGCTTTATCTCTCTGCGCCCGGTCCTAGATCATTCTCCGCGCGACGGTTCCCTTTACCCTTTCGCGCTCGAGAGGCAACGGTATTCCCGCTATTTCTGCAATTTTGGCCCAATGAAACGCGAACCCGAAGGTCTGCGCGATAGAAAAAAGGCTCCCGGTTCGACCGACCTTTCTTGTCGATTAAACGCTCACCGTGTCCATCATTCCCTGATTCCACATTTTTTTTTTTAAACTAAAAGCAGGGTTCCTTGACGACCAAACAGTGAACATTCGCCCGACAAAAAATATCGAAACTTGAATAAACGGAACTCATACCGACGTTTTCGTGTCCGCAATGGAGAAAAAAAAATATATCAACGACTCAAGTAAAATTCGCTTGCGGGCTGCCAAAGAAATTGTTTTTTTTTTTTTTCAGTGCGAGAATGCGGGAGAGTGGAATGGAGCTCGGTGGGCTCGGTCGGTAAATTAACGCAATTAATCGGGTAGGTCCTGCGTTGGGCGCAGAGATTGAAAACGTTCGGGCAAAGGGAGCTGAAGAGCAATGAGATTCCGGGGAAAGTTTTTTTTTTTTTTTACTGCAATGGCCGTGTGGCTCGAGAGCGTCGTTACTACGTAGCGCAGGAAGGTCTCTTGGCAAAATGCTCCCTCAACGATGCTCGGGTGATTCGAGGGGGGGGGGGTCGAAGAGGGCACGGACGAAGAGGGGGGGGGGGGGGGGGGGGCGGAAGTGGCGAGAGGATAACGCGAGAGCGAGACGGGGCAAGTTGGCCGAGGGGGGTGAAGGAGGGATAAAGCACAGGAGAGATAGAGAGAGCCAAAGGAGGAGAGAAAATGGCGGCTCGGAGGGAATCCGACACCAAATCGAAGGTAGTCGCGGCCATCGCGAGGCGCGGCGCCGCCCCTCTGTCACACCGCCGCTGTTGCTGTGGATCTTCATGCTTCAACCCTCCCATCCTCTCCCCGACCCTCGTCCGCCTCGCACCCCCCCCGTACGGGACAGACACTGGGTGGCAGTTCTTCGTCTCTCTGGGGAGAGAGGCGAGATACAGCCCTTAAAACAGTCGGATAAATTATCGAGGAGAAGCCTCGATCCGTCTTACCCCTACACATCATTTACCACCCTTCAATCCTGTTATATCAATCTGGGGTTGATAGGAACTCGAGACACCGTTAAGGGATGTTTATGAATCAAATTGGTCGCGAAAGATTGTAAACTGTAAAAAAAAAAATTCTTATGAAATTTAATGTATTGGTACTGGAAGTTTTTATGCTCATACTTGGTACATTAAATTTCATGTACAATTGGGATGAAAAATTAATGTTCAGGGTATTAAAAACATTCGAGATACTTTATTTTTAATAATTTACTTTGATTTCAATGAAAATATAAATTAATTTTTCATCATAATTGTGCATTCAATTTAACGTACCAGTACCAGTTTTTGCATAAAAACTTGCAGTTTGGTGCATTAAAATTACTATTTTTTTTACAGTGCATTGCCGGTAAAAATGCTCTCGGATAACAATTTGTATGCAACCTGATATTCTTTTTATTGTACAACAAAACAAATTGTCAGCACAGCGTTCGAACAGAAGGATCGCTTTGTGGGTGACGAACAACTGTTAGCTAGCACTAGCGGATAAATGATCGTGGAGAGGCCTCGTAGTATCGGCTTTACCTCCATACATGATTTATCACCCTCCAATACGATTAGGGGAGACCGGGGCAAAATGGCACAGCGGGGCAAAACGGGACTGTGAGAGCAAAACTCAATTCTTCAATAATTTTTGGATGCCCAATTTTGTCCTAACGATACATCCGGATTTTTAAACCCGTTTTGAACCCACGTACCACCATCGCCACCATTTCAAAGTTATTGGAGAATTGCGTTTTGTCTCATTATCCCGTTTTGCCCCGGTGTGCCATTTTGCCCCGCCTCTCCCCTACATCAATTTGGAGTTGGTTGGAACTCGAGACACTCCTAAGGAATGTTTATGAATTAAAACGGTCGCAAAAAATCGTACATTGCCGGTAAAATGGCTCTCGGACATTAATTTTTGTCAGCAAAGCGACGAACCGAAGAATTGGGTTTGTGAGTGACGAACGATTTTTTGCTAGCACTGCCGGATGAATAATCGAGAAGTTTCTTATTATCCGCCTTACCCCTACACATGATTTACCACCCTCCAATCCGGTTATATTAATCTGGGGTCGATAGGAACTCGAGACACCGTTAAGGGATGTTTATGAATTAAATTGGTTTGTTTATGTGAACTAAATTGTTCGCGAAAAATTGTACATTGCCGGTAAAAAGGCTCTCTGACAACAATTTGTATGCTCCGGATATTCTTTTTATTGTACAACAAATAAATGAATTGTCAACAAAGCGACGAACAGAAGGTTCGAGGTTGTGGGTGACGAACATCTTTTTTCAAGTCAGCCTATCATAGACTATTGAAATAAAATTCAATTTATGAAGAAGAAAAAAGTTTCCCGGAAATCGTGTGAATTACTCTCGTTGCTTTCACATCGAGATAATACACGGTAAGATTTTGGCAATTTTTACGTATAAAATAAAATTACTGAAATCAATTGCACTTTTTTTTAATTTATTTATTTTCAAGTTGCCTTATCATGCTTCTTCAGGATGAGGATACGACTATTGAAATAGAATTCAATGTATTAAGAAGAAATGAAAATTACCGGGATTCGTGTGAATTACACGTCCAACTTTTTTCAAAGTCACTCTGCAAAGTCACTCTATTATCATCTATACGGTTTCTTTGGTTTTCGCGCGTTCCTTTTCGGTAGAAACAATCGTCGTTTGAGTCGGATCGAGGAGAAGCCTCGCAGTATCGTTTTTACCCCTATACATGATTCACCACCCTGCAGTCCAGTTCTATCAATCCGAAGTTGGTACTTGATAGGAACTCGAGACCCTGCCAAAGGAATGAATTAAACTAATCGCGAAAAATTGTTAATACACGGTAAAAAGTCTCTCGGACGTTTCACAGCAATTTCTTTGCGAAAGGACATTCTTATTTTTTGTTTTTATAAAACAAATAAATGAGTTGTCAGCGCGACGACGAACGGAAGGATCGAGTTCGTGTCTGACGAACGATTTTTCCCTTGCACTACCGATTCTGCAAAGTTACTCCATTATCATCCATAGGGGGAGACCGGGGCAAAATGGCACACCGGGGCAAAACGGGATAATGAGACAAAACGCAATTCTCCAATAACTTTGAAATTGTGTCGATGGTGGTACGTGGGGCAAAACGGGTTTAAAAATCCGGATGTATCGTTGAGGACAAAATTGGGTATCCAAAAATTATTGGAGAATCGAGTTTTGCTCTCACAGTCCCGTTTTGCCCCGCTGTGCCATTTTGCCCTGGTCTCACCTACGGTATCTTCTCCTTCCACGTTTTTCCCTTCGCCAAAACGAGTCCTTTTATACCGGGCGCACCGAGCTTGCAGCCTTGGCCAAGATCATCCTTACCGACTTTCGCTCTCACGTATCTGTGTACATTTCTAATCTTCAATCCTTCCGCTCATTATCGTAGGAGACTGACTTGGAATTCTACTTTTGGACCGAACTCGATCATCCTCTAAGTTTGAAGCTACCGGGAACGATTTTTTTCTTTGGTCTCACTTCGCCCGACCCAATTGCTGTCGCACTTCGACAAAACGCATCGTTTTATACCAGACACACCGAGCTTGCAGCCTTGGCCAAGATCATCCTTACCGACTTTCGCTCTCACGTATCTGTGTACATTTCTAATCTTCAATTCTTCCGCTCATTATCGTAGGAGACTGACTTGGAATTCTACTTTTGGACCGAACTCGATCATCCTCTAAGTTTGAAGCTACCGGGAACGATTTTTTTCTTTGGTCTCACTTCGCCCGACCCAATTGCTGTCGCACTTCGACAAAACGCATCGTTTTATACCAGACACACCGAGCTTGCAGCCTTGGCCAAGATCATCCTTACCGACTTTCGCTCTCACGTGTCTGTGTACATTTCTAATCTTCAATTCTTCCGCTCATTATCGTAGGAGACTGACTTGGAATTCTACTTTTGGACCGAACTCGATCATCCGCGGAGTTTGAAGCTCCAAGGAACGATTTTTTTTTTGTTCTCACTTCGTCCGACCCAATTGCTGTCGCACTTCGACAAAACGCATCGTTTTATATCAGACACACCGAGCCTGCAGCCTTGGCCAAGATCATCCTTACCGACTTTCGCTCTCACGTATCTGCACAGAGAAAAAAAATCAATTGAGCCAACGAAATGTGCGCTTACGGGTGGCGAAACAAATGTTTGGTTGATCGAAAGGAATACCTCGTTGATCGAACTAACAGGCCGTCGATTCAAATTTTTCTTCACTTAATACAACAATTATTTCGTTCGATCAACCAAATATTTGTTTCGCCACCCGTAAGCGCTCATTTTGTTGACTCAATCGATTTTTTTTCTCAGTGTGTGTACTTCTCTAATCTTCAATTCTTCCGCTCATTATCGTAGGAGACTGACTTGGAATTCTACTTTTGGACCGAACTCGATCATCCGCGGAGTTTGAAGCTCCAAGGAACGATTTTTTTTTTTGTTCTCACTTCGTCCGACCCAATTGCTGTCGCACTTCGACAAAACGCATCGTTTTATACCCGACACACCGAGCCTGCAGCCTTGGCCAAGATCATCCTTACCGACTTTCGCTCTCACGTATCTGTGTACATTTCCAATCTTCAATTCTTCCGCTCATTATCGTAGGAGACTGACTTGGAATTCTACTTTTGGACCGAACTCGATCATCCGCGGAGTTTGAAGCTCCGAGGAACGATTTTTTTTTTTGTTCTCACTTCGTCCGACCCAATTGCTGTCGCACTTCGACAAAACGCATCGTTTTATACCAGACACACCGAGCTTGCAGCCTTGGCCAAGATCATCCTTACCGATTTTCGCTCTCACGTGTCTGTGTACATTTCTAATCTTCAATTCTTCCTCTCATTATCGTAGGAGACTGACTTGAAATTCTACTTTTGGACCGAACTCGATCATCCTCTAAGTTTGAAGCTACCGGGAACGATTTTTTTCATTGGTCTCACTTCGCCCGACCCAATTGCTGTCGCACTTCGACAAAACGCATCGTTTTATATCAGACACACCGAGCTTTGCAGCCTTGGCCAAGATCATCCTTACCGACTTTCGCTCTCACGTATCTGTGTACTTCTCTAATCTTCAATTCTTCCGCTCATTATCGTAGGAGACTGACTTGGAATTCTACTTTTGGACCGAACTCGATCATCCTCTAAGTTTGAAGCTACCGGGAACGATTTTTTTCTTTGGTCTCACTTCGCCCGACCCAATTGCTGTCGCACTTCGACAAAACGCATCGTTTTATACCCGACACACCGAGCCTGCAGCCTTGGCCAAGATCATCCTTACCGATTTTCGCTCTCACGTGTCTGTGTACATTTCTAATCTTCAATTCTTCCTCTCATTATCGTAGGAGACTGACTTGGAATTCTACTTTTGGACCGAACTCGATCATCCGCGGAGTTTGAAGCTCCGAGGAACGATTTTTTTTTTTTTTTTTTTGGTCTCACGTCGTCCGGCTCGAGACGAGGAGGAGGATACGCCAGTGACGTTTGGGACTCGAGAGTAACGTCGGTTTCCTTTGGATCTCGACGTGCCCGAAAATTTAGTCGACATCTCGGGCCGTTCGCTCGACGACGGTGTCGTGTGGATGAGAAAATGAAGGAACTCCGCCGCGCGTCTTGTGCGGCAGACGGTGCGAAGGGACGTCTAACGTGTGCATCAGCACCGAGCCGGCCCAGCCAGACATCCGAGGGGCAATTAGTCGCGAAAGGCGGAGCGGATTCAAAGGATTGGCGAGGCGTGGCCGGGCCGCGGATTGGTACTTCGCCGCGGATGCTGTGCCGTCGCAGCATCTTCCTCATCTAGCAGCGACGCTCCGATCTCGTCCCTCTCGAGCTTGACGGAGCTAACGTGACAAAGTCTCTCTTTCCGTTTCTCGGCCGGCTGCCTTGTTCTCGGCGCTCGCCTCGGCTCACGATAATTCAGGCCGCACCGATGAGAGACGTCTTCACTCCTGGGAGTCTCAATGCGCTCTCCGATTGATCTACGCAATATGCCTCTCGGGTTATCGCGAGCTTCCGCCGTTTTTCCTTCCGCCTCTGCCGGCCGGTCTTTTTTTTTTTTTTTCAAGACGTATCGTATGATTTCAGTGTATTATTTTTTATTTTTTTTTTTCAATGTCAAAAGTGCCGATATCTTGCCGTTTATTGAAGAAGTAGGGGAGAGCGGGGCAAAATGGCACACCGGGGCAAAACGGGATAATGAGACTAAACGCAATTTTAGAATAACTTTTGGGTGGCGGCGATGGTGGTACGTGGGGCAAAACAGGTTTGAAAATCCGGATGTATAGTTGGGACTAAATGGGGCATCCAACAATTATTGGAAAAATTGAGTTTTACCATTACTGTCGCGTTTTGCCCCGCTGTGCCATTTTGCCCCGGTCTCTCCTATTTCTTCAGGTTGAGGTTACGACTATTGAAATTAAATTCGAATTTATTAAGACATTAAGTTCCCGGAATTCGTGTGAATTTCTCGTCGCAATGGGACGATAAAAATGTATCGATCATCTTTCTGTGATTGATCGAAGTCAATGTGCCAATCGGGTTATCGACAGCTTTTCTAGTTTTTTTTCCGCCTCTGCCCGTCCATTGCTTTCGTGTCGGGATAAATACACGGCAAGATTTTTGCAGTGTTTAGATTGAAAAAAAATTACTGACATCGATTAAACGTTCTTTTTTTGCAAGTCGGCTTATCGTATGATTTATGTGTATTTTATTTTATTTTTTTTCAATGTGAAAATTGTCGAAATCTTGCCGTTTATTGAAGAAGTATTTCTTGAGGATGAGGTTACGACTAGTGAAATCAAATTCAATTTATTAAGAACAAATAAAATTCACGAATTCGTGGAAATTACTCTCGTTGCTGTCACATGGAGATAAATATGCGATAAGATTTTTTCGCCATATTTACATTGAAAAAAAATTACATTACAAAAATTACACTGGGAAAAAACATGGTTTGCTTGTTTTTCATTTTTTTTCAAGTCAGCCTATCATAGACTATTGAAATAAAATTCAATTTATGAAGAAGAAAAAAGTTTCCCGGAAATCGTGAGAATTACATAACATAAAATTAACATAAAATTACTGAAATCAATTGCACTTTTTTTTTTTTTTTAATTTTCAAGTTGCCTTATGCTTCTTCAGGATGAGGATACGACTATTGAAATAGAATTCAATGTATTAAGAAGAAATGAAAATTACCGGGATTCGTGTGAATTACACGTCGTGACGAGACGGTAAAAATCGGTCGATCATCGAGGACGGAAATCGGAGCCACGACATTGGGCCAGCGCGGGGCCGCGACGGCTCGTTAAATTGGTCGAAAGCGCTCGCGAGCCTCGAAGGCGCGATAACCGGCCGAGCCGGCTCGGCCACAGCGAAGAATCAAAACACGGTGTAGGGTAACGAGTTGACGAGTTTCATTTCCGGTGTTTATTGGCCACCGCGTGTTTTCCAATGCGCGCGCGGATAGCGAAAGCGAAACAAAAGACACCGGGGTCGCGGTTGTACACAACTACAACGCAACACGTCCAGCATCGATTCATAATCTCCTGTTCGAGTAAAAAAAATAAATAATTGGATTGAAAAAATAAATAAAACGATTTAAAAAAATTATGATCGTCCAACCAAGGTTTGTATCACCGACAATATAAAAAATAGTGGAGTAAAAAAAAAAAAAAAATTGAAAGTAAAAAATAGATACCGTCGGAAAAAAAATTAAATTTTACATTGAAAAAAAAAATTAAAAATTGTCAACGTCCTGATTTGAATGACCGTCAATATCAAAAAAATAGTAAAGTAAAAAAAAAAAAAAACAAAGAGATAGTAAGTAAGAAATAGACATTATCGAGTACAAAAATACAGAATAAAAATTTTCGATCGAAAAAATAAATAGAATAATTTTGGAATTTATCACTGTTCAGATTTGTATCACCGGCGATATAAAAAAACAATAGAGTAAAAAAATTCAGAAACAAAATTTTAGATCGAAAAAATAAATAAAACAATTTTCGAAATTGTCAGTGTTCATATTTGCATCACCGGCGATATGAAAAAAATAGTAAAGTAAAAAAATAGACACCGTCGAGTAAACAAAAATAAATAAATAAAATTTTAGATAAAAAAAAAAAAAAAATCAATTATGATCGTCCAGATTTGTATCACCGTCGATATTGGCCGTGTCCCGCAGCCTCGGATGGCTCGGATCCCCGCCGCGTAGGGTCCGGATCGGGCGGCGTAGAGGCAGAAACGGAAGTATTTCTTCAGGGTGAGGTTACGTCTATTGAAATTAAATTCAATTTATCAAGAAATTAAGTTCCCGAAATTCGTGTGAATTTCTCGTCGCAACGAGACGATAAAAGTTGATCGATCGTCTTTCTGCGAAAAAAAATAGTAAAGTAAAAAAAAAAAAAAAAAATAGTAAGTTAAAAAGTAAACACCGTCGAGTGTAAAAAATGAATAAATACAATTTTAGATTGAAAACATTTTTTTTTTTCTTCTCAATTATGATCGTCCAGATTTGTATCACCGTCGATATTGGCCGTATCCCGCAGCCCGGTATGCCTCGGATCCCCGCGGCGTAGGGTCCGGATCGGTCGGCGTGGAGACAGAAACGGGACGCTGAGAAAGGGGATGAGAGGAAGAGAGCGGACAGATCCGTGGCCTCTGTGGCGTCGAGAGCGTCGGTCGTTGGCTGGTTGAGGGGCTGGATTCGGGGGTAAAAGACGGGGGTTGCGCCGCCCCCGTTGCCGTCCAATGGGAGCATCCGGACTCGGAGTTGACGCGTCCAATAGCTTTCTCGCCGCTGTCGGTTTCGCAGCCTCGTCCGCGCTCCGCACGCCGTGTTATAGCTCGCGTATGCCAAAAAAAAAAAAAAAAAAAAAAAAAAAAAAAAAAAAAAACGAAAGAAGTAAAAAAAGAAAAAGAAGAAAGAACCGAGGACTGCCGACGAGGAGGAAGAGGCGGAGGAGTGGAAACGGAAGGATAGAGAAACACCTCGCGCCACTGACGCCGCTGCTGTTTCGCGTATCCCCTTGCGAGTTACCGAGTAGCTTTGCCCCCGGTATCTTGGTGACTTGGTCACTCAGTGACCGTGCCCCGTGCTAATAAGAAGTGTCGTGTTTTACCCCGTGCGCGTTACGATATCGTTCGGCGCTCTGTGATTACGGGAGATTCCGGATCAGAGCCGGTTCGGTGGCGATTTGCCGATCGATGCGAGCCCCGAGGCCGGGATCGGCAATGGAATTCGTCGAGTGATCGGACAATATTGCATGTGTGTGCTCCGACCTGGACGAGCAATTGTTATCTTTAAGCAATTGGTAATGGATTGAAATTTTTTTTTTTTTTTTTTTTCTTAAGTTCTTCATATGGGGGCTGAAGGGTTGGTCGATGAGATCCGCCTGATAGCCGGTAACGTGCGAGGATCTATAAAAAAAAATTACAGAGGAGATCGAACGAAGCTCGAGTTATCGGCGGATGAATGAAAGAGGATTTTTTTGCGACAAAGAAGAGCCGCTGAGGAAAGGTGCCGATTTGTGAAACAGTTAATACGCGCGGTACCGGCTACCGGTGTGAGCCGTCGCTCGCCGAGGCGAGTCACAACAACGGAAGTCTCATTCAATGAGCGGCGTCCCGGCGGTTTGATCGTCGAGGCTCGCAGGACGTTTCGATGATATAGGGAGAGAAATAAACAAAATGAAATACGGCGGATGTGATTTATCTTCGGGAAGGCAATCCTGAATGATCGGTCGGATTTGTGTTAGAATTCGAAGGAAAGAAAAAAAACAAATTCTCGGTCGAGGCTGATGAGTCATTTTGATAATATAGTGGAGAAAAAAAAAAAAGAAAATACGGCGAATGTGATTTATCTTCGGGAAAGCAGTCTCGAGTGATCAGTCGGATTTTTGTGTTAGGATTCGAAGGAGGGAAGAACAGAAAAAGAAACGAAGTCTTCGTCGAGGACGTCCGGTTGAATTATCGAGGCTCGCAACAAGCAATTTTGGCGATTTAGAGAAAAGAAAAACAAATAGAAAAGACGGCGGATGTTAATCGTCTTCGGAAAAGCAAATCCGAACGATCAGTCGGATTTGTGTTAGGACTCGGAGAAAAGAAGAAAAGGAAATAAGCGGAGTCTTCATCGAGGACTCGCGGTTGAATCTTCGTGGCCGTCAAGTCATTTTGACAATATAGGGAAAAGAAAAACAAAAAGATAACACGGCGAATGTGATTTATCTTCGGGAACGCAATCCTGAACGGTCAGTCGAACTTGTGTCAGGATCTGAAGAAACGAAGAAAAGGATAAAAAAGAATTCTTCGTCGAGACCGAAAAGTCATTTTGATAATATAGAGAGAAAAAAAAAAAGAAAACACGGCGGATGTAATTTCTCTTTGGAAAAGCGATCCCGAACTATCAGTCGGATCTGTGCCGGAATTTGAAGTTAAGAAGAAAAAGGAGGAAAAAAAGCGAATTCTTCGGCGAGGCCGAAAAGTCATTTTGAAAATATAGAGAAAATAAAAACAATAAATAAAACACGGCGAATGTAATTTATCTTCGGGAAGGCAAACCTGACCGAACAAGCCGAACAAACCGAACAAACCGAACAAACCGAACAAACCGAACAAACCGAACAAACCGAACAAACCGAACAAACCGAACAAACCGAACAAACCGAACAAACCGAACAAACCGAACAAACCGAACAAGCCGAACAAACCGAACAAACCGAACAAACCGAACAAACCGAACAAACCGAACAAACCGAACAAACCGAACAAACCGAACAAACCGAACAAACCGAACAAACCGAACAAACCGAACAAACCGAACAAACCGAACAAACCGAACAAACCGAACAAACCGAACAAACCGAACAAACCGAACAAACCGAACAAACCGAACAAACCGAACAAACCGAACAAACCGAACAAACCGAACAAACCGAACAAACCGAACAAACCGAACAAACCGAACAAACCGAACAAACCGAACAAACCGAACAAACCGAACAAACCGAACAAACCGAACAAACCGAACAAACCGAACAACGATTTGAAATAAAGAAGAGCAAAAAAAAAAACGAATTCTTCGTCAAGGACGCGCGGTTGATGAGATCCGGCAGACACGAGGATGTCTGATAGTTCGGATCAGCTTTCGTCGCCGAACAGCGAGTGCAACAACGGCGGCCGACCGATGGGCGCGGTGCATCGGAACGTCGGATCGACGACGTCGGGCTCGGTGGCCGGCTACAACGGCGGTTCCATCGGGGCGATATCCGGTTTGTCGCTCCATCATCATCAACATCCGCAGAACGCGAACATCGCCTCGAACGGGAGCCCACGTTATCCGCAGCAGACATCGAACTGCGCGAACCCCGGCGGACTCGGGGGCAACGCCGTCGTCGGACAAATGTCCATCGGAAGCGCCGACGACTTCACACCCGAACAGATATCCTGCATGTGCGAGGCCCTCTACCAAAGTCAGGACATCGAAAAATTGACCAGGTACTTCGCACGATTAAACTTTGAATTTACATATTTTACCTTCTCGTAGAGGAAGCTTTTTTCTACCGGTCATGCAATTTATTAATAATTAATTTGTGGGTATTGACACAGATGCGGCTGAAACAAACCCAGATAAAAATGTATTCGACGGGCGCAAAAAATAAATTATCTTATATAAATAATTTTTTTTCCATAACGATTGATTATTTATTTATTTATAAAATAAATAAATAATCAATTGTTATGGAAAAAAAATTATTTATATAAGATAATTTATTTCTTGCGCCCGTCGAATTTATATGTTTTTTTTTTTCTACCGGTGATGCATTTGTTCATAATTAATTCGTGGGTATTGACACCGGTGCGGCTGAAACAGGCCCTGATAAAAATGTATTCGACGGGCGCAAGAAATAAATGTTCTTATGTAAATAATTTTTTTTTCATAACGATTCATTCTTCATTTATTTATAAAATAAATAATTTTTTGGCTGAGAGTCTTCGGACGATGGGCAATTGGCAGCATTCTATGTGATTTGAGTCTGTTATGTGTAAAAAACTGTTCAACGTCATGCACTGTCAATTGATTCACTACTACTACTGAATAATTTTTTTGCAATAGCGAAAGTTCCGGAGAAAGGCAAGATAATAAATATATATTCACATATAGATATATATATTTCTTTCAATACATATGAAAAATATACATATTGTACCTTTCGTGACTAATAAAAAATATATACATATATATTTTTAATGTATATAATAAAGTACCCAATCTATGAATAAAAAAAGGTGGAACGAATGGAATAAATATGATACGTCGTATAAACATATTGGTGTAATAAAAACTGGTTATTTTTTTTTATTAGGTTTCTCTGGTCCTTGCCACCCGGCGAACTTCTTCGAGGTGGCGAGAGCGTTCTGATAGCGAGAGCGGCGGTGGCTTTCCATCGGGGAGCTTATCACGAGCTCTACTCGATCCTGGAGAGCCATCCGTTCTCTCCGCGACGGCACCCCGAGCTCCAGCAGATCTGGTTCAAGAGTCACTATCGCGAGGCCGAAAAGATCCGCGGACGTCCGCTCGGAGCCGTCGACAAGTATCGCTTGCGGAAGAAGTATCCCCTGCCGAAGACCATCTGGGACGGCGAGGAGACTGTCTACTGCTTTAAGGAACGATCGAGAAACGCTCTCAAAGAGTGTTACCATCGAAACAGGTACCCGACACCCGACGAGAAGAAGAATCTCGCCAAGAAGACGGGCCTGACGCTCACCCAAGTGTCGAATTGGTTCAAGAACCGACGACAACGCGATCGCACACCGCAGCTCAGAACGTGAGTTCATCCAAAGAAATTTATATTACTAAAGCGTATTCAAAATACGATATTTCGAGCGCTTTGTATAATTTTTTTTTTTTACATAAAATTTATGTAAACATAAATATTATGTAATTTATGTAAAAGTTAAGTTCTTAAAATTGAATGGTAAACGTAATTAACTGCTTACTCATTTGCTTGGCACGAGGTTTTTATTTTTTATTTTAGACTGTTAAAAAAATTCGCAATTTAATGTACTGGTGCTGGAAGTTTTCACGCCTGAGCTGGTATATTAAATTTCATGTACAATTGTGATGAAAAATTAACGTGCAGTGCGTTAGTCACTTTACAAATACTTTACTTTAATTTCAATGCAAAAAAAAGTTGTAGATTTAATGTACCAGACTGGAAGTTTTTATGCAAAAACTGATACATTCAATTTAATGTGCAATCATGAGGAAAAATTGATATAATTTTTCAATGAAATTAAAGTAAATTATAAAATATGAAGTATTCCCAATGTTTTTAATACCCTGAACATTAATTTTTCACCACAATTGTACATGAAATTTAATATACCAGCTTTTGCATAAAAGCTTCCAGTCTGCTACATCGAATCTCATACCAATTTTTTTTTACAGTGTTCACTGTAAAAGTAATCTGAATCAAATAGTTTATTTTAATTTGACTGTAAATTTTCATTAATTTTTTCACCACAATTGTACGTTAAATTTATTATACTATTTTTTTTTCATAAAAACTTCCAATCCGGTGGATTAAATTTACACCATTTTGTAACAGTGTATTTAAAATAATTTTTTAAATTGCGGCTCATTCAATATGTGTTTCCAAAGATTCTCGATTCGTGTCCGAGTGTTCGCCACTTAGGATCGGCTAACAAGAGACCCAGCGTGTATAGGGGCAAAATGTTACCGGCAAAAAGAGCGAGCGAGAAAACCGGTGCATGTATGGAGGGCACGTGTGCCCGCGGGGGGTCCCTCTTAGTTTTTCCTCGGTGCAACAAGTGTCCCGATACGACATGTGTCGCGTTCGAGAAACCTCTCGCTCCCTTAGTCCCCCGCAGTTTTGCCGAAACCCTCGGATAGTCCGACAAGCGATAAATCATCCCCCCCGTGTGTGCGGGTCAACGGGCGCGTGAGCTTCGAGAACCCGGTAGTGCGTACCGTTCGACCCGGTATTCCGTGAATACATCGGCGACGCCCCAGCAATTTTTTCTTACGCATAATATAACGATACCCGCACTAAAAAAGCGTGCAAAGTGATTTGCACAATTACTTCCTCATGTTTTACGGTTTTGCTCATAACTTCCTCTATGATAATTCCGTTGTGCTATTTTGGCTTCCTCATAGAGGAAGCTATAATTGAAACACAATAAAAAAGTTTTAAGGCAAATTTTAATCTAATCTTCAGCGCTGATTACGAAACTATAACTCATTTTACTCCTTGCGTAATGTTTGATTCAGAAACTCCTGTCAAAAAAATTTGAAAAATTCAAAATTTTCAAAATCCCATAAAATTTAAACGGTTGGATCACTTTTTGCCAAATTCAATACGAAACATTGTACAGTGTTAGTCCATTCCTGTGCCAAATTTAAGCTCGATACCTCCATGTTTACTCAAATTAGACCATTTTTTGTAATAAAAAAAAAAAAATCAAAATTCCATAAAATCTGATCCCTTAGGAAGATTTCGGCCAAATTCAATACCAAAGGTCTTTGTTCATAGTATTGTATTTATATATATTTTTAGGACGATAGTTCAAAATTTACGAAAGTTAGAGCTACCACAGACTTTTTTAAAAAATTTCGAATTCGCGTAAGATCTCGAAACGGGCCTCAATCTTCATGAACATTATATCGAAGGAAGAGACGTGACCACTCCACTAGTGTACAAAATTTCAATCCGCTATCTCAAGCCGATTCCGAGTTATAGTCGTTCTAAACGATGCACGCTGTCACACACATACACACACATATACATCCGGACGCCAGCTAAAAATCACATTTCTCGACGTTTTCGACCATTTCTAGTACGCTGACATTAAAATCTTGAAAAAAAATGTTTTCACGAAAACAGTTTCCTCTATGAGGATGCAAAAAATGATAACGTTTGAATATGAAAAAAGTGAATAGTTACACTGTAAAAAGTAATTGTAAATATAATGTACTGGCATTTGAAATTTGCTTACATTACTCACATTAATTGAACAGTAATGCACTTTTTTTGTAAAATAAAAAACCAGATATTAAAATTACAAATCTTTTACCTGAAAAATTTACAAAAATTTTCATGAAAAATAAAAATTGTGATGTAAAATTGCAACGCACATGTGTTTCAAATTTCGGAAACAGTTGATGTAAAAAAAAAAAGTTTTTTTTACATAAAGTTTTTATCGTTACCGCGAGTTTCAATCGTGTGTCGGGGAGCTCCACTATATCATGCTGTAGCGCGATTACCACCTACGTGGAAGTCCGACAAGTTTGATAATCACGACTGAGTGATAAGTGCCTATTTGCGCTGGTGAGCTGGCGTCGCGCGCGTTCAGATAATCCTACCCGGGTCCCGGGACGCGTTGTTCGATCCCGTGTACTACCTACGTTAAAGGCCCAATGTTTTTGTTTTATTTTTATTTTATTTTTTTATTCGCAATGCACCCTCACTTACGATAAGATTACGAACGGGACTTGAAGAGTTCGTGAGTGGAACGTGGGTACGAGCGAATGTTTGTCGGATAGTTCGTGGAACTATCGGCGGGTTTATTAACCCCGGAACGCGACGTATTTTTTTTTTGCACCTTGACGGTCCGATGTCTTTATTGCTGCACAACTTTGCCAAAACACAATATTTTTTAGATCGATTGTAGCGAAATCGACACGCCAGAAAGTCAGCAACACTGTTAAAGAAATTCGTATGAAATTTACTGTACTGGCACACTGTAAATATAAGTTGTAAATTTAATGTACTGGAACTTGAAATTTTCTTACATTACTTACATTAATTTTACATCAATGTACTTTATTTGTGTAATTGAAATACCAGATATTAAAATTACAAATTTTTGGCTTGAAGTTTACAAAAAATTGTATTAAAAATAAAAATTTAACTGTGAAATTGCAACGCACATGTGTTTGACATTTCAGAAAGAGTTTGTGTTAAAAAGCTTTCAATACCGTTAATTAATTTTCGAATAAATTTTTTTTACAGTGCATTGGGAGTTTTTAAGCATAAATTGGTATATTAAATTTCATGGACAATTGTGATGAAAAATTAAGATACAGTACATTAAAAACTTTAGTAATACTTTACTTTTAATAATTTACTTTAATTTTGCTATAAAAGTACTTTCAATCAAATAATTTACTTTGAATTTCAATCTGAAAGTCCATTCATTTTTCATCGAAATTGTGCATTAAATTTAAAGTACCAGTTTTTGCGTAAAATCTTCCAGCCCGGTGTATTAAATTTACAATTTTTTTTAAACAGTAAACGTATCTGTTCGATTCCATAAAAAATGTCTACTAGTAAAAAAGAAAAAAAAAAAAACTCCGTGAAATTCTTTCGTCCGACGATTCAACCAGTAACGAACTGGTAATAGTCGGCGAACGGGGAACAATCGGCCGGTTTACGAACCCCCAAACGCGACGTATTATTGCACCTCTTGGGCACCACAGCATGGGTTCGGATGGCCCGGTGTCTTTGTTGCTGCGCAGCTTTGCCAAAAAACGATATTTTTTAGATCAATTGTAGCGAAATCAAAACGCCAGGATGTCAGCAACGTGGCTGTTCCATTACAATTTTTTAATTTTCAATTTTTAATGTTAAAATTTTACTTTTTTTTTGGTTTTTTTTTTTTTTTTTGAAACCCTTTCGTCCAACGCTCCGGGCGACTGGTCATCGTCGGCGAACGGGCATTCGCTTCAGCGAGCGATAGAATGAGAGAGGCACAAGCGCTTACGGCATACCCGGTGCGAGAAGAGGAGAACTATAACATTCGGAAGCGAGTAGCATTGTTATGGCTACGACGGAGACCCGCGGTCACGGTCGGCAAACGCTGTTGTTGCTGCCGCTGCTCGGACCGAGAAACTAAAATTTGCTCCCTCTCTCGTCACGAAAGGGTCGAGCGATCGGATCGTACAATCCGATGCTTACTGTTTGATGAACAAAAAAAAAAAAAAAGAAACTAGTACTATTTTTTCTTTCGTTCATAAAATCCGATTTATCGAATTTAAGACTTTTTTTTACATCTCTCAACGCACTAAAGTTGAATAAACGGAAGATCGTCGAACGTCCGTCGGAGAATAGATTTTTTTAATTTATATATTTTCTTCATGCTGAGTTACCATCCTCGGAAACGCGCGCGCGTATGTATGTGGCCACGAGGCGTCCCGACGCTCGACGGCGTACGCGGCCTCGCGAAGGTCCTAGGAAAAGGTAACGCGACGCCCCATTACCATTTTATGACGCAGCTTCGGTTACATATCTCGTTTCACCATTGAGCTGTTCACACTACCAATAGTTTACTACATAAAAGCCGAGTGATTCGAGAGTCCCCTCCCCACCCTCCCGGATAGGCGGAGGGCGCGTAACAACCCCCCGACCGATTTATCTGTTACTATACCTTCGACATAGTAAGAGCATTGGCGATTCCACGTGAACGGGGGCTCGGGGATCGAGTTTTGGGAAACCTCGATCTGCCGTTAAAAAAAAATTCTTTTACATTTAACAAACATTTCTTGTTCACAAAGTTCCGCAATAATTTTATCCGGTTAATTTTACCATTTTTGTTTTTCTTAATTGAATGATTTCTCGTTAATTGAATGATTTCTCGTTAATTGAATGATTTCTCGTTAATTGAATGATTTCTCGTTAATTGAATGATTTCTCGTTAATTGAATGATTTCTCGTTAATTGAATGATTTCTCGTTAATTGAATGATTTCTCGTTAATTGAATGATTTCTCGTTAATTGAATGATTTCTCGTTAATTGAATGATTTCTCGTTAATTGAATGATTTCTCGTTAATTGAATGATTTCTTGTTAATTGAATGATTTCTCGTTAATTGAATGATTTCTCGTTAATTGAATGATTTCTCGTTAATTGAATGATTTCTCGTTAATTGAATGATTTTTCGTTAATTGAATGATTTCTTGTTAATTGAATGATTTCTCGTTAATTGAATGATTTCTCGTTAATTGAATGATTTCTCGTTAATTGAATGATTTCTCGTTAATTGAATGATTTCTCGTTAATTGAATGATTTCTCGTTAGTTGAATGATTTCTCGTTAATTGAATGATTTCTCGTTAATTGAATGATTTCTCGTTAATTGAATGATTTTTCGTTAATTGAATGAATTCACGTTAACTGAACGATCTTTTGTTAATTGAACGATTTTTCGTTAATTGAACGATTTTTCGTTAATTGAACGATTTTTCGTTAATTGAACGATTTTTCGTTAATGCAAAGATTTTTCGTTAATGCAAAGATTTTTCGTTAGTTGAACTATTTTTCATTAATGTAATCATTTCTCGTTAATTTAATAATTTTTTATTGTCACAGAATAATTATATAAGACAATTTCAATTACAACCGTTTTTGGTACTCCATCGACGAGTTGTTTATCGTAATTCGATTGGCGGCGAACGCGTCGGGCTGTACGTTTTCGCCCAGGTCCCCCCGAGCATTCTTCGATCGCGGACCTTGAGGAGCAGCGGCAACGAGGAGCGTAAAAAAAATGAATCCCTGGCTCCCTTCGAGAGGTAGCTTTCCAGCACAGGCGCAAGCCACGTCGAAGCGTGACGGCCGTGGGCGGAGTTCGGACACACACGCTCGTGTTAACGTCGCTGCGCGTACACACACGTGTGCGCGCACACCCTGGCCGTAGGGCCGAAGGGTAACGCGACCGGCGAAGAACAATGCCGGCCGCTCGAGCCGACCGTGGGGTTTTGCATCTTTTTCCACTTTCTCCTCTCGCATACTCGCCCTCGTTATATGTCCCGACATTATTGGTTTCTTTCCTCCTCGACATCGTCGTTCTTCATCGCCGACGTAACGCTCTTCTCGGAAATCCTCTACGTGCAGTGGTCGTCACACGTGCTGGGTGCATTCGCGCGACTGTACCGCGCCTTCTCGAAGTCGACGAAACCGTAATGCCCGCGCCGAACGTTTCTCCGATTTTTGGAATTCCCGTTTCTTCCACCATATCCTTGGCCAGTAAAGAAAAAGATGCAAAGTAATTTGCACATGGTTTCCTCTTTTTTTTACCATTTTGCCCGTAGCTTTTTTCATGAGTATGTTCGCCGATCGGTTTGTGGCTTCCTCATAGAGGAAGCTACGGGTAAGATTGTAAGAAATGAGGAAGTCGTGTACGAGTTACTTTGCAGCTTTTTTTTTCGTAACATTACAAAATGTTTGCATCCCATAAAATTGAAATTGTCAAAAGTTACCGCTAAATTTATTGTAGAAAATCGCTAACTGAAACTTCCATAATTCGTCGCTTTGAGGCCGTATCTAATGGATTTTTGCCCACCGATGACGATTCTCCAAATTATTTTACTTATGAAGCGACATTTTTTTATGCGTAAACTCGTGTCGCACGTAAAATTGAAAATTTGCGACAAATTCCAGAATTCCCAAATGTTATAAAATGTAAACGATCAGATCCAATTTCGAAAAATGTAATACCAAACATTGTACAGTGTTTGTCCATTCAATTGCCAAATTTCAGCTCGTACCGTAATGTTTGCGCGAATCAGAACGTTTTTAGTTTATAAAAAAAAAAAAAAAAAAAAATGAAGTGCCATAAAATCTTATCGCTTCGATAAACTTCGACCAAATTCAATACCAAAGGTTTTTGATACAGACATAGTACATAAATATTATATTTGTATGCAGATTGAGCACGACAGCTCAAAAATTTTGCAAGTCAGAGTTAACACATTCATTTTTCAATAATTTTAAAATCGCGTAAAATCCCGAACCGGGCCTCAATCTTCAAAATCGCACCAAGGGAAGAGACGCAACCACTCTGCCAGTGTATTATATTTCAATTCGCTATCTCAAACCATTTCCGAGTCATAGTCGTTTTAAATGACGCAATTCTATCATATACACATATACACACACATACATTCCGACGCCGGCTAAAAATCGCATTTCTCGACGTTTTAGACCGTTTTAAGTACTCCGACATCAAAAAGTCGAATTTTTATTTTGTTTACGAAAACATAGCTGCCTCTATGAGGAAGCAACAATGGATGCTCGGGTGAGACTTCCTCTCCAGGAACCTCCCCTGTCGCACATGTGCGCCGAGGCGCTACGGAGAAAGATCGCTTTTGTTTTAAACCCAACGAGGTCCTCCGGGTGAAAATTCAAGGATTTATGTACCGCCGGTAGTTCCGAGGCTCGCGTGACAAATGTCCGAAGGAAAAAGGTCGATTTATTGCCTCGGGGCCTCTCTTCGGGTTCTCGATGACAAAGTCGACACGTGTGCTCTATACGTGCTCAAGGTATTCGAATTTCTCTCGGCGGCAAATGAAGTTATACGCAGGAAACTAAAAAAAAAAAAAAAAAAAAAAAAAAAAAAAAAAAATTAGCAACATTTTTGTTATATTTTATTGTACTGTAAGGGAGAGCGAGCAAACCGGAAATGCGAGCAAATCGTATCCGTAACCTTCACTTCAGAAGAGACCTTTTCTGTCCCGCGAAAAATTGGCTAAGCTAGTCCGTTTTGCCCCACTTCGCATTCACCTCACTTACTGTAGTGTACCGCTTTTTTTAAAAATTATGTTTGTTCCTTCTCTCGCAGGGACATTGTATCCCTGAATTGTCAAAGCAGCGGAAACGGCAATGTGAACGGCGGCGCAGGGAGCAACGGCGGTACCGGTCATCAGTCGCTCCAATCCCTCGAATCGGATAGTCCGAATCTCGCAATGTCGCCGCTCTCGACCATGGGAATGTCGCCGGTTGGAATGAACCCTTGCAGTCCGATGGGCATGAGTCCGATGGGACCTCATCATCACGGATACACTGCACCGGTGACACCCTCGTCCGTTCACTCGGCTCATCAGCACAGCGGTGGTCTCAGCCCCATGAACGACGTCAAAACTCTCTGCTACGGACGTGGAATTTACGATTCCGGTAAGTCTAGTCTCACTCTGCCAATTCAATCGAACGCGTCTCCGAACGAATCGAAAACATGCTCCAGCGTGTGAACCGTGGTTTTCACCAAATACACTCTTCGGAATTGAGAAGAAGTCGTAGTTTTGATCCGACAAGGGTATAACTGTCGAGTAAATTCCTAGCATCACCATTTTTTTATTCTTCAGAGTGTAAACCTTGGTTTTTATCGTATAGTATTTGGAAAAGTGGAAACGTAGTTTTTCACCCGGGGAAGGGTCTAACTATCGAGTAAATTGCAAGCGTCACCTTTTTTGTACTCCAGAGTGTTAACTGTGATTTTTACCATACACTCTTTGGAAAAGCGAAAAAGTCGTACTTTCAACGCGATAAAGAGTCTAACTGTCGAATAAATTCCAAGCGTCACCTTATTTTTTACTCCAGAATGTAAATCGTGGTTTTTACCATACAGTCTTTGGAAAAGAGAAAATTTGTAGTTTTAACCCGAGGGAGGGTCTAATTGTCGAGTAAATTCCAAGCGTCACCTTTTTTATACTCCAGAGTGTTAACTGTGATTTTTACCATACACTCTTTGGAAAAGCGAAAAAGTCGTACTTTTAACGCGATAAAGAGTCTAACTGTCGAATAAATTCCAAGCGTCACCTTCTTTTTTACTCCAGAATGTAAATCGTGGTTTTTACCATACAGTCTTTGGAAAAGAGAAAATTTGTAGTTTTAACCCGAGGGAGGGTCTAATTGTCGAGTAAATTCCAAGCGTCACCTTTTTTATACTCCAGAGTGTTAACTGTGATTTTTACCATACACTCTTTGGAAAAGCGAAAAAGTCGTACTTTTAACGCGATAAAGAGTCTAACTGTCGAATAAATTCCAAGCGTCACCTTCTTTTTTACTCCAGAATGTAAATCGTGGTTTTTACCATACAGTCTTTGGAAAAGAGAAAATTTGTAGTTTTAACCCGAAGAAGAGGCTAACTGTCGAGTAAATTCCAAGCGTCACCTTCTTTTTTACTCCAGAATGTAAATCGTGATTTTTACCATACACTCTTTGGAAAAGTGATAAAGTCGTACTTTTAACGCGATAAAGAGTCTAACTGTCGAATAAATTCCAAGCGTCACCTTTTTTTTTACTCCAGAATGTAAACCGTGGTTTTTACCATACAGTCTTTGGAAAAGAGAAATTTCGTAGTTTTAACCCGAGAAAGGGTCTAATTGTCGAGTAAATTCCAAGCGTCACCTTTTTTATACTCCAGAGTGTTAACCGTGATTTTTACCATACACTCTTTGGAAAAGAGAAAAAGTCGTCGTTTTTACCCGAAGAAGCGGCTAACTGTCGAGTAAATTGCAAGCGTCACCTTCTTTTTTACTCCAGAATGTAAATCGTGGTTTTTACCATACAGTCTTTGGAAAAGAGAAAATTTGTAGTTTTAACCCGAGGGAGGGTCTAACTGTCGAGTAAATTTCAAGCGTTACCTTTTTTTGTACTTCAGAGTGTAAACCGTGGTTTTTACCATACAGTCTTTGGAAAAGAGAAAATTTGTAGTTTTAACCCGAAGGAGGGTCTAACTGTCGAGTAAATTCCAAGCGTCACCTTCTTTTTTACTCCAGAATGTAAACCGTGGTTTTTACCATACAGTCTTTGGGAAAGAGAAATTTCGTAGTTTTAACCCGAAGGAGGGTCTAACTATCGAGTAAATTCCAAGCGTCACCTTTTTTTGTACTTCAGAGTGTAAACCGTGGTTTTTACCATACAGTCTTTGGAAAAGAGAAAATTTGTAGTTTTAACCCGAGGAAGGGTCAAACTGTCGAGTAAATTTCAAGCTTTACCTTTTTTTATACTTCGGAGTGTAAACCGTGGTTTTTACCATACAGTCTTTGGAAAAGAGAAAATTTGTAGTTTTAACCCGAGGGAGGGTCAAACTGTCGAGTAAATTCCAAGCGTCACCTTCTTTTTTACTCCAGAATGTAAATCGTGGTTTTTACCATACAGTCTTTGGAAAAGAGAAAATTTGTAGTTTTAACCCGAGGGAGGGTCAAACTGTCGAGTAAATTTCAAGCGTTACCTTTTTTTATACTTCGGAGTGTAAACCGTGGTTTTTACCATACACTCTTTAGAAAAGAGAACAAAAAATCGTAGTTTTAACCCCAGGAAGGGTTTAACTATCGAGAAAAATCCAATCGTCACTTTTTTTTTAATACCTATTTTTAGGAAAAGACGTGGAGCAGAGTCCGATGTATTACTCCGGCCACTCGACCATGCACCACCAATACTACCAGCAAACCCACCACCAGGTGATGTCGAGTACCCACCACCATCATCATCATCAGCAAGTAATGCCGACCGGTTACGAGATCATGCTACCGCCGCCCCAGCACTCCATGTGACCCACAGACTGCGAGATCCCGGCCCACGAGGATCAACCCCATCACGGACAGACCTCCTGCGACGACGTACTCGCACGGATTCACGCGTTCGCCTGAACTGTGGCTTAGTTCCGTGGGTATGACAATTCGAGGGTATAAAAATTTATCGGAACCTAGTAACGGGCCAACGGCGCGCTCCAGTCTCGAGAAAAAAAAAAAAAAAAAAAAGACATGGGAGGAGGAAACGCGTTCGCCCATTATGAGTGTAATAATGCAATTCCGGCCTTGCACGGCTGCCGTCTTACGGATCGACGGAAGAGCGGATGAAAGACGCCGGACGAATAAACGCGAAGGAGTTGCGACCATTATGTATGGTTCTTCGGCCAATGGTGCGCCAAAGGTGTTCCACATGGGGGCTGGGAGGCGTTGAAAACTGGTTTCTTTTTTTTTTTCTTTTTTTTTTTCCACGGTGCTACTTCTCCGAACGCTATTATACTTTCTTCGTCGAGTATGGCGGACCGGAAGGTAAGAGCTCTCCATTGCTCGACACAATGGGCTCCGAACTGTGCTCGAGACATTGAGAGAAAAAAAAAAACAAATCTCTATCTAGATGATTCGTATCTACGATAGAGCGTATATTTGATGAGTAGAGATAGGTAAATATCACTTTAAAAAAAAATGGAAAAGAAGAAGAGATAGCACGTGTGCAAAACTCGCCGATATAAAATTTAAGTGTACAAGAATACCAGAGTTCATTTTCATTCGTCGTAATTGTAAATAGATGAGATGTACTGATATATATATATATATATATATAAATATACTATATATATAGTATATTAACGATCGTGTATGTAATGTATATAACAAGTGAAAGTGGAAAAACAAACATTGACGGTGTAGTAACGTGAGAACGTATTGGTTTTTAATAAATAGATCTGACTCAATGAGCAATCGATTATTCGGATATTATTCGGCCCGGTGTATTAAATTCACCACGTGGAGGCAATTATTATGCGTAAGTACATAAATACTTTATGATTTTGCTGAAGATTTTTATAGTATAATACCTTCTTGATCGTCGATCGGTAACCTAGGGATTTTTCAGGGTAGCTCATCGAGGCGCGTTCCATGTCCGTTACCGATCGAGGAAACCAACGTCGGCAAAGTTGGCCGCAGCGACTCGTGTTGGTTCTTAATAATGAGCAATCGATTATTTGGATATTATTCGGCCCGGTGCATTAAATTCAACAGATAAGGACAATCATTATGCGTAAATACATAAATACTTTATAATCTTGCTGAACATTTTTATAATGTTCCCCTTGATCATCGATCGGTAACGTAGGAATTTTACGGGCTGCTCATCGAGCTCTCCAGGCGCGTTTCCATTTCGTTACCGATCGAGGAAACTAACGTTGGTAAAGTGGGTCGCATTAACTCATATTGGTTTTTAATAAATAGATCTGACTATTCGAAAATTATTCGGCTCGGTACATTAAATTCAACACATAGGGACAATTATGATGCATAAATACATAAATACTTTATCATTTTGCTGAGAATTGTTACAGCGTAAACTCCTTGATCATCCATCGGTAACGTAGGAATTTTACAGCTTTACTCATCGAGCTCCAGATGTGTTTCATTCCCGTTACCGATCGAGGAAACATACATCGGCAAAGTGGGTCGCAGCAACTTGTATTGGTTTTTAATAAATACATCTGACTATTTGAATATCATTCATCCCGGTGTATTAAATTCAACATAGAAGCAATTATTATGCGTAAATACATAAATACTTTATCATTTTGCTGGGAATTTTTATAGTGTAACCTTCTTGATCATCGGTCGGTACCGTGGACCGACCGATGATCAAGAAGGTTGCTCACCGAACTCTCGAGGCGCGTTTCGTTTTCGTTACCGATCGAGGAAATCAATGTCGGTAAGGTGGGTCGCGGCAATTCGGATTACCGACTGCGGATAAAAACCCTTCCCTGCAGGTAAGGGTGAAATTTAATCTGATAGATATTATTATAAAGGATTACATAAGAGATGGCGTTTGTGAGCACTTTCCGAAGTTGCCCTCGAATTTAGAAGACGATGATTAGAAAATAAGGATAAAAACAGAATATAGGAAACAGTAAATGCAGAATTGGAAAATTCAAGCTCAACATTCATTCAAATGACAAATTAGATATTAATTGAATGGGCACTTTGAAGTTTTTTTTTCTTTTTTTGAAATCAAAGTCTGCGAGTTTATTGATTTTTTAGCTAACGGTGTTTCTTCTAATTTTGACCGTGATTGCTTGTCTTGCGCAATATATTATCAGAATGAACAGAGAGATTTTTCACTCCGTTTCTGGATCACATGAATTATTAACGGTCGAGAAACTCACGAAATTTCGAGGTGCTGAAGGCTCCCGTTAATTATCAGCAAATAGAGAGGCTCAAAGCACGAGAAAGGGCTGTCCGCCGGAGGTCGTTTCAAGTTCTGTGAGCGAATACTAACTCCGCGAGGCCGCCGTCGGCGGATCTTTTCAGCTCTCAACGGGAATTACAAGCATTTTGCGTTTTTAACCAAAGCGTTTCTCTATTTAAATGTACACGCCTTTGATTCTCCATTGCGCGTAAAATTGAAACAAAAAGGTTAATTGCACAAAGGGAGAATAATATTCCACGAGTTTACGGAGAAAATGGTGCAAGCGTGTAAAGAGAACGGAAGTTCAGGCAAGCCGGCATCTGGAAAAGTAAAAAAAAAAATATTGTCCTGCTGACCATCGCGTTTCAACAATATAGTTTATTTAGCCTCCTTTTATTTTGACATACAAGAGCTAAGTTTAAACACGAGGTAATCAATATAATTATGTATCGTATATCGAATTTTTTTTTACCTAGATACGTTACACTGATATGGATTCATTTTTTTTTCTGTTTTCTCTTCTTCCTGCATACAGTGAAACTCTGCGGAGTTATGCAAGCGTGATAATTTACATCGATTCGTTAAATACCAATTAATAGCGATCTCTTCGGAG
Organism: Exephanes ischioxanthus; assembly: GCA_958510785.1. NCBI lineage: Eukaryota > Metazoa > Arthropoda > Insecta > Hymenoptera > Ichneumonidae > Exephanes > Exephanes ischioxanthus. The sequence goes on from OY294021.1 coordinate 5,078,628, forward strand.
GATACGCTCGTCAATTTTATTCGCGAAAGTGTCGAGAGATCCGTTCATATACGGCTTTAAATAATACATGCGTCAGAGTTAAAAAAAAATATTAAAAAAAAAAGATCTTCAGCTTCCCCTTGCAGCGACTCTCATTAACGTTAATTAGCCCCGTGCCATTGCCCTATACTGGCGCGACACATCAATTCCTTCATCGATAAAATCCATAAAGCACAAAACAGAGTCTTGTAAATAAATCGAACATCATGGAATCCTGTTAGATATGTTTTTAATCTTTAATAACTATCGTTATCGGTATTAACTACGTTTATATTCAATTAACTAAGTTGCGTCATTGAAATTCACAAATCGTGGACCTTCGTCGTCCGTACTTACACGCTACACCGAACCGTAATAAATATTGTCTCCAAGGTACACACGTACGAAATTTAACCCTATCCTTCATTGACAAACAATATATACCGTGTCTTGGCCCAAGTTCGACGAGATTTTAGTTCGAGCGTTAATCGGGACACTTTTATTCGAATCTCTGACCGACTTTGAGTAATTTCCGTTCGGCGCAGTCGCCGTTTCAACGGAGCTCGCGATAACCGTTTGATCGCACGCTGATTTAAACACTCTGCCAAAATCTTGTCGGACATACGGTATATACATTTACGTGTACAGGGCGTTCGGATTATCGGAGACAAGCCGTCAGGTGCCAGTCCCGAATCACCGTGTACATATTTGTTACATCTATCAAATGTATACGTATTTTTTTTTTTTTCTTTTTCTTTTTACGCGGTGCAGTTTAATCGCGATTCGTATTTTCTATTACACCAGAAAACTCCGTGTGATCGAGGTATCACGTTTGAAAAAATATATATCAATCGAAACGGAAACGATTACCTGCGCGCCTGCGTAGGTACGTGGATATGTGCGAGTTTTCATTTTTTTTTTTTTTTTTTTTCAAAAATTGCTTTCTCTTTTTAATTCCTTTCCGGAGCGATATGTAGTGATTAGAAACACCGCAACGAAGCGATAATTTATATTGAGTCCTGATGATTATCGAATGACTGCAGATATGCGGGATTGTATTTTTTTAAATACGAAAACGTCGTCGATTTAACACTAAATACAACAATGATAACAATAATGTTTTATGTATAAATAGATCGTATAATTTATGTACAATGGATCGTTAAAGAATCTCGAATATAAATACCATCAGTGGAACACAAGGTATCCGTAAAAAGTAAAGCTGCTCGATACTTAAACAAAAACAGAGGCAGAACGTTATATAGGAACAGTCTAATAACACAGCTATTTACGGTTAATCAGGTATTCGACCTCTTCGGACAGCCTGTTGCACAAACCCATCGCCGAACGACAAATAATCGTTGATAATTGCAGCGCACATGATCATCGTTTCTCACTACATTCTTCGACGGTAAATTCCGCACGTGACAATAATACTCTCACAAATTACGTCCTCATTCGTCTATACGGAAAGCAAGTGTTTGCACAAAATCTTCGACACGACGTCCCTTCCATCATGCTTCGTCTTTTTTTTTTTATGTATCACACAAATACGCACTCAATTAATGTGCCATCCGCAAAACAGCGATTCGTGAATCGAAGATTTCCTGCACTGTATAGTACATAAATTTTAATAATAAATTAAGCGTGAGATTTCGAGTCCTGGAGCGGTCGCTCGTTATCCCTCTATTTACACGTTTATCCTTATCAATAAGTATCGTCGTTTCCTTTCTCTCCTCCTCTTAAGAGTCTCCTAGCTATACCCATTTATAATTTATAAAAAGATCGACGAAAGATGTTCGCCATCAGATAATACCGTTGGAGTGTGTGTGTGTGTGTGTGTGTGCGCGCGCGTGCGTGCGTGCGCGTGCGTGCGTGCGTGCGTGCGTGCGTGCGTGCGTGCGTGCGTGCGTGCGTGCGTGCGTGCGTGCGTGCGTGCGTGCGTGCGTGCGTGCGTGCGTGCGTGCGTGCGTGCGTGCGTGCGTGCGTGCGTGCGTGCGTGCGTGCGTGCGTGCGTGCGTGCGTGCGTGCGTGCGTGCGTGCGTGCGTGCGTGCGTGCGTGCGTGCGTGCGTGCGTGCGTGCGTGCGTGCGTGCGTGCGTGCGTGCGTGCGTGCGTGCGTGCGTGCGTGCGTGCGTGCGTGCGTGCGTGCGTGCGTGCGTGCGTGCGTGCGTGCGTGCGTGCGTGCGTGCGTGCGTGCGTGCGTGCGTGCGTGCGTGCGTGCGTGCGTGCGTGCGTGCGTGCGTGCGTGCGTGCGTGCGTGCGTGCGTGCGTGCGTGCGCGCGTGTGTGTGTGTGTGTGTGTGTGTGTGTGTGTGTGTGTGTGTGTGTGTGTGTTCATAGAATCGAGTGTGTATTGGGACAAGAGGTGAGAACGAATAAATATGAAATATAATGAAAAACCCGACAATCTCACATCGTGCGCGCTCGACTCGCTCCGTTGTCAACGATCGTTCGAGCGAGAACGAGATCGACGCGATGATTGATAATGGTTCAGGAAAAAAATCAGGGAAGATCAAGTACTACTTCTACGTGAAGAAGAAAGGCTTTCCCGTATCGTCTACGTTTATCCACACTAATCCTCTATCCTATAATCTAATCGTCTACGGGTCGACAATAGTGTTCTGTATCTTCATTAGTTTTTTTTTCCTTTTTTTGCATTTTTTTTTTCTGCAAGCCTAACAGCGTATTATCATGTAAATGTACAATACATCGAACGACATCGTTAAATCGATACCACGGTCTGCTTATCCCCATTATCCAAAACTCTCGGCACTCCACCGCCTCTTCTTCTTCTTCTTCTTCGTACGTCGGCATAGATATATATGCACAGTTCATAATTCGAAGACTCATACATGCACGCAGTTACGATGTTAGATATCCGAATGTAGATCGTACTTAACGTTTTTTTTTTTTTAAGTTTTGTTTTATCTTTTTTAGAGCGGAACGACCATCTCATTTCTGTGAACCGGAGTGTCGTACGCTGGCACGCACTTGTAGTACTGTGTCGGATAAGTCGAGTAGAGTGTCGCCTTCTGTGACAGATGACCGCGGAATCTTCCGCGTATCACGTAGAATATCAGCATTATGCAGAGAAGAGCGAGCATCGATATGAGAATAATCGGAACGGTGCCCCAGCCTCTTGGTGCATGATGGATGGTCTCGTTCCTGTCTGGATGCTGATGGGGGGAAAAAAAAGATGCATCGTTAATATTTCAACGTATTAAATCTACATAATAATAAAGTTCGTGTCAATTTGACACTCACACCGATACTCACATATACTCACAGATACGCACAGATGCTCACATATACTCACCGATACTCACAGATACTCACAGATGCTCACAGACTCTCACACGGATATTGCGAGCGCGCAAAGTGCTTGAGCTAACATAACTGTTAGTATAATATAATGTACCGCAATAAAAAAAAAAAATAATGAATAAATAAATAATCCGTTTTTTACGGAAATTTTACCTTAGTGGGACAAATCGGACAGCAAGATCCAGGCCGTGGAGGCATGGGGTTGACACAAGCGACCGAGCACACGGTCTCCTTGCAGACGAGTCTTCCCCCGGGGTCGCAGTTGCAAACTGTGCAGGCGTCCGGTTCCCAGGACGTTCCTTCGGGATGCGTCGCGTTCTGGAGGTCCGTGCACGTAGCACGGCATCGGCAGACCTGCTCGTCGGTAAACATTAAACCAGTCAGAATAATTTAATGAACGAGGAAACTAGCCTCTCGAGATGCAAGGATGCTCTTACACGATGGCAAAGCATGCATGGTCAAAAAAATTAATGACAAAAAAACAACAATAAAAAACGACAACAAAAATTACAAAATTAGCAATAAAAAAGAATCGTGGATCTTTTTGGACGAGAAATGTTTTGTTGCGTGTACAAACAGTGGTTTAACGTGTGTGGAACAAGATCTACGAGGGTGAAACACGCAACAGGCGGTGACTGGCGTTACTTTTACACGATTACGTTTAATTAACTGGAGGGCCGTTAAGAGCACATCCTTTGATAATATGAATTACTGTGGAAGACTCACGGGACAGCCACGTCTGTTGGTTTTGTAACCGTAGGTACATTTCCTCTTGCATTCTGTCATCGGACATCCGGCTTGTGGTTTGCACTGACAAAGCGTACAGTCGTTCTCGTCCATTACCAAACCGCGCTCGCAGTGCAAATCGCATTTCAGTTCTGGACAGACGACTCCAAAATCGTCGGGGCTTTCGGGAAGTTTCGGTGGGCTGTACTCGGGTGGTGTGTCAGCCGCGCAGGAGCAAGCAGGGCAACCACGATCGTTGTCGATCATCGAACAATCAGGCCCGCAATGATGCAGCGGAGGACAGCCGTCCTGTAATATCCAGCCAACCACCGATAAACAATTTTTTTCAAACGTAGCTGCTGTTATTTTTTTTTTTTAACACGTGCACAAAAAGTCCCACTTTTCGTGCCTGTAACGCGTGGCGAAAGTGCCGTTTTTCAGTACGACGTGCGAGAAAAGTACTGGTTACCTTTTCGCACACTTTTTTTTAATACGCTAGCTACTTCTTCGCACCCTTTCGCCATGCTGCAGGCAGAAGAAGTGGGAGTTTTTGGGCATTGGTTACAAAATATTACATTACGATACTAGGGCGAGAAAACTTTTTCTGACGTGCGCAAATTTGCAGCACGAGCCGAAGGCGAGTGTTGCAATGACATGTGTTAAGTAAACGTTTTTCGCACGAGTATCGTACAAAATTTTATTTCGCAAGGTGTGAAATAAAGTTTACTATGCGATGCTTGTACGAAAAAGCGGATTTTCGACGGCGGTTGGGAAGTAGTCAACACTTGTCTTCAGCTCGTACCACAGACAGCACTCGGCTTCAGCTCGTCCTACTTCGTAGTCAACGAAGGTTGTGAAGTTTCACAACCTTCGTCGAAAGATCGTTCTTTCGCACTAGCATCCAAACAGTACATTTCGATACGAGTGCGAAAAAACTTTTTCTGACGAGTATAAGTTTCCAGCACGAGCCGAAAGCGATTGTTGCAATCACACGAGTTCAGAAGACGTTTTTCGCACGAGTATCGAACAAAATTTTATTTCACAAGGTGTGAAAACGGGGGTTTTTCGCACGCGAAGCGTGCGCAAAAACTGCCATTTTCCCACTGAGTGAAATAATAGTACTTTGCGATACTAGTACGGAAAAGCGGTCTTTCGACGAAGGTTGTGAAGTTGACTGTACGAGCCGGATCGAGAGCTACAACGGCACGAGGCGAGGTGACGTTTGTAGCTCGAGAGGAGGCGAGTGCTGCCTACTTCCCAACCGCCGTCGGGAGACCGCTTTTTCGTACAAGTATCGCATACTACTTTTTGTGACAAGTGCACAAAAATTCCCGCTTTTCGTGCCTGCAAAGTGCGTTCGGAAAAATAACTACAGTGACAGATAAGTCAGCGCGAAAAGTAACTAGAGTGTTAAAAAAGTGGGCGCAAAAGTAACTAGAGTGTTAAAAAAGTGGGCGCAAAAGTAACTAGAGTGTTAAAAAAGTGTGCGCAAAAGTAGCTAGAGTGTGAAAAAAGTGTGCGCAAAAGTAGCTAGAGTGTGAAAAAAGTGTGCGCAAAAGTAGGTAGAGTGTGAAAAAAGTGTGCTAAAAGGAACTAGCGTGTGAAAAAAGTGTGCGCAAAAGTAGGTAGAGTGTGAAAAAAGTGTGCTAAAAGGAACTAGCGTGTGAAAAAAGTGTGCGCAAAAGTAGGTAGAGTGTGAAAAGTGTGCTAAAAGGAACTAGCGTGTGAAAAAAGTGTGCGGTAACCAAACTATTGTGTAAAAATAGTATTTACAGCATTTTTCGCGCATCCTCTGCTAGAAAGCGCGACTTTCGACACACTTTACATTCCCGAAAAGCGGGACTTTTCGTGCACGTGTTACAAAAAGTACTATTAATTACTATTACCTGGTAGCAGCTTAAAAAGCCGCTACCAGGCGGTGTTCGCAAGGAAGCGGCCAGGCCAGGATGTAAAATTGGATCAATGCCCGAGTCACGCGTATCTCGCCCCCGATGATAATTATTGCATCAAACGATGAAGTGGGCGGTTAACCACCGGAAGCTAGAATCCGTTTTAATTGGCTTCTCCGGTTAGTAATGAGCCCGGTCCCCAAGCGACCGACGGTACGAGAATTTAATCCTGTGGATCGTTAGAGACCTGACAATTGTAGAGTCGGCGAAGGATATAGAGCGAGGAGCAAAGGGAATCGCGTGGAAACCAAGGGAAGTGGTACATCGCTCGGTAGAAAATCGACTTTGTCTTTATCGAAACGTATTCCTTTTTTTTTTTTCGATAAAGTATCGCGTGCGAACGTAAGGATCGCGTCTCGAGTTCTCGTTTCACCGAGGATGTTTCTCGAGAAATAATGAAGGCCCGAGGGTTTTTTCACCGGTGTGAAACGCGGCGGTTCCGCCCACCGCGGTGCGGATCGTATCCCGAGCGAAGCTCCGAGATTCCCAGCTGGCTCGCCGGAGAGCTTCGGGTAAAAGAGTACCGGGCGGGATGCTCATCCGAGGGTTTAGCCCCGGTTCCCGACGTTGCACCCTCGAGCACCTCGGTAACGCTTTTTAATAACGTCGCCGTTTCCCTCCAGCCGCGCGCGCGTTATACTCGTTTCGCGCAAAAAGAGGAATGCCCCTTCTACTCGGGTTACAAATACCCGAGTGTCCCGGTCTACGTCGAAGCGCGCTCGACTTGATTAATTTTATCGGGTACAAAGTATCCCTCTCGAGTTTCAACCCCCTCGCGCCCACCCCCGATCCGACCCGCGACTCTTCGCAAAATGAAATTTTACCCATCGAAATGCGATATTCAATCGAGCCATCGATCGAAGATTGGTACAATATCGTATTTGTTATCTTCATTCGATGGTGATATTGGAACGAGGAAAGTGTATGCCGTTTGGAAGGAATATCGGGCTTTTAAATGGGATGCCCGAAAAGACTGAAGATCGATGAGATTTTGCGGCCCTTGGGATATAGAGTGGGTTAATGAAGCTTCGGGAGACACTAGCTTGGCGGGATTGAGTGCCACGGCTTCCCGTAACGCAATTCGGAGCGATATGACCGATCGTTATACCCCAGCCGGTTCCAGCCCTCCGAAGGGTTTCCATTGATTTCGGGCAGAACAAAAAAACGTTTTGTTTTATTTTTCGATAATAAAAAAATTGGGTCGAACGAAAACCTACGATTAATTGTCGGTAACTGTGTGCTAGTGGGGCGAAAAAAACCGCCGATCGGAATAAAAAAAATTGTAGGACTGCCTTCTTTTCCAGTAGATAATATTTTTCAAATAATGTAAAAAAAATTATTGGTGGTTCTATAATTTTTTATATTATGATTGTATTATGTGGAAGCCCGGGGAAAAACGGACCATGCCCTTTTTTTTCACGGTACATGGATGGAGATAAAGACTCCTTTTCAATAGACTGACCTGGGACAAGACGAATCAGTTTTGTCTCCTCCTCTGTCTCCGTTTTCCGCATTAAAAAAGTGGACATTGAAGCCACACCATTTGGCCGAACTACAATCGGCCGAATCGTCTCATGGCCGAAAATCTTGGGTACGAACGCGTTTCATCCGAATAGTCAAACTTCCAAAACTTTATTTTTGTGAATCGTAAAATGTCGAATTTTTATTTATCCGAATCAAAAAATGATCGAAACTGTATTATTCCGAATCTTCGTTTCAGCGAACGTTACTCTTCGGAAATAGTATTTACCCGAAGATTATTCCTTCGAATCGTCGCTTAACCGAACGTCATTTTAACGAATACTAACTTCACCGAACTTCGTTTCCCCAAATCGTCAAATTTCCAAACGTCATGTCGCCGAATCGTCATTCGTCCGACTAGTATTTATCCGAAACGTCATTTACCCGAATCGATTCATACTGAATCTCTGGGATTCATATTCACTAGACTAGAGTGAATCCAACACGTCTTACAAAGTTACAAATGTTTATGTCGCCCGATTATGGAGTACGGCCATGCGATATTCTTAAACTGCAAAGAAACAGTCCTACACGAAATACGAACCGCCGAAACGAGCGCGCTTACACTGAGAAAAAAAAATTAATTGAGTCAACAAAATGCGCGCTTACGGGTGGCGAAATATTTGGTCGACCGAACGAAATAATTGTCGTAGTAAGTAAAGGAACAATTGATTCGACCGCCTGTTAGTTCGATCGACGAGGTATCCCTTTTGATGAACCAAACATTCGTTTCGCCACCCGTAAGCGCATATTTTGTTGACTCGATTGATTTTTTAAATTTCTTCGAAAATGTCAGTACGCACTGTAGCGCTCGCAATTTTTTAGCTGTCGAGCTAAAAATGCGTTCACAGATAGAATCTGATCACCCGAGGATCCCATTGAAATTTCAAGAAAATCGATCGAACCGTTTAAATTTTATGTCGTTTTGAATTTTTTGAATTTCATGCAATTTTTTTTTTTTTTTTAAGACGCATTTTTTTTGGATCAAATATTCATCTGTGAATGAAATAAGTGTCAGATTCGTGATCAGCGCGAAAAAATACATAGAATTACAGTCCCGGAGCGACAACTAATCAAAAAGTTTACCAGGCATTTTTATAGCCAAAATTGCAAAAATGAATGATTTTAGGTATTTTTAAACAACGATTTCTTTGCTTTTCGATGGCATCGCTGAAAAACCCAGGTGCCTATCGTGATCTACAGCAAGACATACACAAGACGATAGATATGACGGAGTTGAAAAAGCTATATAAAGAGGTGTCACTTGGATTCCTTGAGTAAAAATTCACAAAAAAAAAAATTCACGAGCGCTCACTTCCATGTATTTTTTCGCGTCAAGCGCAGATCCGACAAAGTGAAGCGTGACGGTGGAGTATTTTTTTTCTCGCTGAATATGAATCGGTCAGCCGTTTTTTCTCTGTGTAGGCGCCTCGCACAAACCCCTCTTTTCCACGTAACTCTCTTCTATACGAAAAAACCGAAATAATACAAATTACAAATGGATTGAAAGATCTCACGCAGCGATTTGCAAGTGAAAACCTAGAATACATTGAACCACTGTGCATCCAACGACCACCACACATGACCACTACATATAAGTACCCTACACACACGATACACGAAACCCTACAAAGAACGTACAACAAAACCCAAACTTAAGAACTAGCTCAATACTGCCCACATACACACAGAAGCTCGCACTTATATTGTTCTACATAAATCACAGATAAATAAATAAACTAAAGAAATTCTCGAGATGAAGGACCAAGGTCGATGGCTCATAAGCAGCTATTGTTACCATACATTCATGTAATCACCAAGACGTTTGTTACATACTTGAAAGATCGATAACCAATGTAACATCTTGCTAATAAATACGCGTTACTACTACACTGATAAAAAAATACGGTTGAATCAACTAAGATTCGGGCAGGGTCGTTCAACTAAACATTTTGTTGGTACAGCTAAAAAATTGATTAGTTCAACCATTTTTTGGTTGATTTCACCAAAATATTTTTGAGTCATTAAAATATTTTGTTCGACCAACTAAATATTTATTTGAACGTCCCTGCCCGAATCTTGGTTGATTCAACTGTACTTTTTTATCAGTGTACTACTAGACTAGTCTAGGCCGGACTAGTTATATGATTTAGTTTCGTGATTGGATTGATTGACGATTCGAACGAATGACGACTCGGCGACTTGATGTTTGGAAGTTTAATTTAATTAACCATTCAGGAAAATGGCGTTCGGTGAAATTATTATACAGAAAAATGACGTTTCGTTTAATGACGATTCGGAGGAATTACATTCGGCCAATTACCATTTCCGAAGAGTAACGTTCGCTAAAGTGAAGATTCGGAGTGATCAAGTCTCGAAAATTTGACGTTTCGGAATTAACGATTCACCAATTTGACGATTTCGAAAAATTAAGTTACGGAAGTTTGACTATTCGGATGAAATGGGTTCGAACCCATGAATTTCGGCCATACGACCATTCGGTCGATTGTAGATTCGATAAAATGATGTGGCTCCGTGGCCATATCACCCGGAATCACCTTGCACGAGCCGAAGGTCCAAAGCGGAGAACGTACCTTGTTCTTGGGGCACTGGCAAGTCGGGCATTTGAAATTCGCATTGCTGATCGGCTTGCAGGGTGGCTCGCAGTCCGCCAGTGACGGGCAAGGTATTGCGGTTGTGACGGTTTCGTTCCTCGTGTCGATGCAGCGGGGGCAACATTCGTCGGGATCGAGAGGAGCCGGTGTTTCGCAGCTTTTGCACATTGTAGCGTGACAAGAGACGGTGCCCTCGTCGCAGGTGCAATTTACGCATGGGCCTTGATTCCACTGTTCGCCGGATGCGCGCGCAATCCCCGAACTGTCCATGCAGCTATCGGGAGGCTGATAATCGTCGGTTTGGACCCAAGAAACAGGCTCTGAAATTCGCACAAACTTGTCAAATCCTGCCCGCGAAAAGGACTCTTCGGGCATGGTAAAAATGCACGTTTCAAAAACGAATCTACTCCACAGAGACACAAAAAAAAATGCTTAATTAATCGTATTTTTAACTGAAAATAGATTAGTTAAATTAACGATAAGAAAATCCGTAAGTTCGTGGACAAGAAATTACTGCATCCAGAAAAATAATTTATTTGACGGGCATCCCGTAAATAAATATTGATTTGATTTAAATAAACATTTATTTGATTTAAATAAATATTTATTTGATTTAAATAAATATTTATTTGATTTAAATAAATATTTATTTGATTTAAATAAATATTTATTTGATTTAAATAAATATTTATTTGATTTAAATAAATATTTATTAGATTTAAATAAATATTTATTTGATTTAAATAAATATTTATTTGATTTAAATAAATATTTATTTGATTTAAATAAATATTTATTTGCCCCTCATTTAAATTATTTTTCCGGTTTGTTAAATGTAAAAGGGCTGAGTGGGAAACTGGCGAATAAGTGGCGGTCCATGCATCATCGGCTCACGTCATAATGGGGGTGCGCTGTATTCACCACTCAATTTTCGTTTTATCATCGAATCGGATTTTTAACGAAAAAAAAAAATAGTTAAATTAATGAGAAAAAAGAAATGCGCAAGCTTGCTGGACAAGAAATCTCTGTTGAAGGTAAAAGGGTTAAGGGCAGAAATGGCGAGTAAGTTCCTGTCGTTAATGCAACATTTTGGAGGGAAGGATGCGGGCCGTGGGGACTTTTCGGAACGGTGGCATTCAACACCAGCGGAAAGTTGGAGAGTCTCCCTTCACTTTCCGGTTAACTTATTTCAACAGCCATGCCACGCTCTACATTCTGACGAATACCAAATATATATATATGTATATATAATAAGAAGAATTATTCGCACGTTTCAAAAACATTTCCACTTCACAGAAAAAACTGCTCAATTACAATTTTCTTTCTATCAACGAATCGCATTAGCGACTAAAAAAAATTAGTTAAATTACCAAATAAAAATCTGAAAAAAAATCGAGCGTAAAAGATAAATTTTGCATAATAATAATTCCAAAATGTTATTAACAAATTGGTGAAAAATTCAATTATTCACCAAATCTCCCGGAAGCATAACTTTTTTTTAAATGAAAATTATTCGTTAATTTTTCTGAACACGTATGAATTTTTTTCAGATTTTTAAATTCACTTTGAATTTCGTGATTTTCTACACGTTTTTCCCATAAAAAAAAAAAAAAATCAAAGTGAATTTAAAAATCTGAAAAAATGTATACGTATTCTAAAAAGTGAACGAAGCACTTTCATAAAAAAAAAAGTTAGATTTTCGGGAGATTAGTTAAACAATTTTATTATTCATCAATTTATAAATAAAATTTTGAAATTATTATTATGCAAAATGAATTTTTTCAGCACCTTTAATACGCTCGATTATTTCCGTAGTAAGTTCCGGTCATGAATGCTCCAGTTTAGGGGGAAGCGTCGCATGCGGGCCACGGGGAGTTTTCGGAACGTTGGAATTCGACACCAGCGGAAAGTTCGAAAGTCTCACTTCGCTTGGCGCTTAACTTATTCCAACAGCCATGCAACGATATGCGCGCTAACGAATACCAAATATATATATATATATATATATAAACATACATAGACACACCCCGATAGTGTATATTCGCAAAATGTATCGCGAATGTATAACTCTGGCACAAAACACGATCGTGTATGCGCGTACCGAATAAGTACAACGCTCGTATTTCACCAGCGAAATCCCGGTGGAGATCGGCGAGATAGTGCGGCGAAGGGCGGCTTCTGCTGCGGGGGTTTGGCGCAAGGGAGCTTTCCTGCCCCTGCCACTACCAACTCTGCACTACTGTTCTCTAACGGACGGACGAGAGGTGAAACACACCCGAATAGGTTTTAACCCGGCAAGTACGGAAATAGAGGCGGCTGGTTGTGCTCCCTGCAGCGGCAGGGTGGCCTGATGGCAATGGGTCGAAGCAGGAGTGCCCAAGCACGCAGCTTTAGCCGCCCCGCACACACACACTGCGAGCATGCACGGAGGACACGCGTAGGAAAGCAGCCAGACCGCGAAAGGGGTGGATGAGGGCAGAGAGAGTAGCTTGGCCGAGCGAGCGGAAACTAGTTACTCCGTAGCTTGATACGACTTTTGTAATTACCTGAGGGAACGCAGTCGTACAATGGGCAACATGTGCCCGGTGTTCCGGTTACCTCGACGGCTCTTACTTCCTCCGGTCGTTCCCCGTCCCGACACTTGCTCGTCGGACAGACCGACACGCACTTGCAAGTACCGTCCTCGGTGAGGACACTGTCCGGCGGACATCTCGTACCGTGAACTACTGAAAAAGATAAAAACGATAAATATAGCAATCAAGAACGAGATTCATTGAACTTCGGCCGCGAAGAGTTGAAGGGGCAATTAATAACGGTCGGGCGAGAGGGCGGGGTAAAAAACGGACTATTTTTTGCCATTTTTTTTTTTTTTTTCTCGCGGTACTTTACGATCCAGAGGCGGATCCATTTTGTCCCGTTTTTCCGAGAATAATTAATTTCTTTCTTTCGCTGTTGAATCTCCAGCGACAATGTGCGCCGCATCGGAGACGCGCTTTCGACAAAAGAGCGGTATTTCTCTTCGCTTCCCAAAAAAAAAAAGAGGCCACGCTGTGGGAGAGACCATTCCGGAATTCCATCGGTAACCTGCTCTCTATCGACCCCCGGAAGGATATACATACTGGGAGGAATTCGCGATGAAGGCCGTCAGGAATGTTCCGAAAAATTACGAGAACGATGGTGGTCTAGTTCTTTAATGGAATGAAGCTCGGTGGATGGGAGTAGGGGAGACCGGGGCAAAATGGCACAGCGGGGCAAAACGGGACGGTGAGGGCAAGACTCAATTTTCCAATAATTTTTTGATGCCCCATTTTGTCCCAACGATGCATCCCGATTGTCAAACACGTTTTGCCCCACGGACTACCATCGCTACCATCCAATAGTTATTGGAAAATTGCGTTTTGTCCTCATTATCCCGTTTTGCCCCGCTGTGCCATTTTGCCCCGCTCTCCCCTAATCGATGGGGAGGGTTTTTTTTTTTCGCACAGTGAGGCAGCCCGGTCGAAGCTTCGGCATTCCTTAAGCTCGACTGCTCGTGCACGCGTGTATACCGTTATATGACACGATAGGTTTTTTTTTTTTTTTCTTTTAACATTATTTACTGCTCTTCCTTTTTCCACGTTTCTTTAACTCATTTCCTGGTATCGCGTGTTTGGCCCTCTCTACGTCCGTCGTTCCGCCGATTCGCACAGTTTCTTCGTCTCGGCTTTTTCGTTTATCGAGAAAGATTACGTTCGAGAATCGCGGGCGCAGTCGGGATAAGCGATTCTCGCAACGTCGAGCGAAAACCCTCGGTAGCGAGTGGCGTTCTCCGCTGCAACACGACGATATAAATATCGCTGAAACGGGAATTACATGGCGAGCCCGAGATGCCGAGCCGGGCTCGCACAAGGGGTTGTGCGGCTTCCGTGGCATGTACGTACACGAGCGCATTATTACAACGGTGAAATAAATTCAGCGTCGATAAAATCTTGATGGAATTTCGCTTAAACTCGGAGAGTCGTGAGTGTTCGTGAGACGAGCTATTTTAGGCGCGCCTTTTGCATTACCTGGCGAAACTATTTCGAGGAACGCAATCTATGCACCCGCAGGCTTTACTTGAATTTGATACCGGAATTTAAAGCTTTTTACAAATTAAATTTTACTTTTTAATATTATTCACGTGTTATTAATATTTCGAGGTAACTCGTCGAGCTCTCTCGACGGGGAAGCCAAAATTATTCAACGAATTTTCTCATGCAGGTCGCTTCGTGCCAATTGAATTTGGACAATATTTTTTTTTTTTCTGCAATTACCATTCGCTCAGTCAAAATGGAGAAAGGGGCGGTTCTGTTACGTCCTATGCATTTTTTGCCTATTAAGGTAGTACTTGCGGTTAAGTCCCGGTGAGTTTCAGAGAAAATTTCGAACACTTCTCGATGGGATAAAAATCTGAAAAAAAATCAAGTGTATGGGAGGTGCTGCAGATTGTTTTTGTGAAGTAATAATTCCAATTTGCCATTAACAAATTGAAGATAAAAATTATTATTCAACAAATTATCCGGCAACTTAACTATTTTCCTTTCTAAAAATAATTCGTTTATTTTTCTGAATACGTATGAATTTTTTCAGAATTTTTTGTAATCTTTGAAGATCGCGTTTTTCTATGTTCAAGCTGTGAAAAAACGCAATTATGAAAGATTACAAAAAATTCTGAAAAAATTCATACGTATTCAGAAAAATAAACGAATTATTTTTATGAAGGAAAATAGTTAAGTTGCTGAGTAATTTGTTAAATAATAATTTTTGTCTTCAATTTGTAAATGACAAATTGGAATTATTATATTATAGACTTGAATTTTTTTAAATTTTTTAATTTCATCCAGAAGTGTTCGAAAATTTCTCTGAAACTCATGTTTGGACTACTTTAATTACGCAATTACAACTTTAATTAATTCCTTGAAACTGGCAACACTGGCAACGCAGCGATGCACCAGAACGAAGACATTACCCTTCTCACTCTCCAAACTCCTTTCCTATACAAAGGTTTCCTTTTCCTAATTCCTTTTCCCTATTTCTAATTTAAAATACTCCGGAATAATATAAAATAAATAAATAAAATATATAGACTCAATACTTCCACGCGTCTATTCCTTTATTATATCCACGGCAGTACCGCGAGATCTCCGTCCTCGACTAAATGGCTAACGCCTTGACTCAAAAGAGACACTATTCAATGTTTATGGATCTCACACAGCGAACTCATTATTCGCAGGTCTGAACGTAACAGTTCCTTGGTGTGGGTACAAGTGTGTAGTGAGTCGTCGTCGTCGTTGGCTTCGTCCCGGTAAAGCAAATACACGTCCACAATAACTACGCGCACAATACCCTCGAGCCTGTTACAGAAGTAGAAAGAAGAAAGTTTCGTAGACTTCAGAGCCATCGTGTCTCGGCTTGTGCGCTGTTACCGAACGAGGACTCACTCGTCCAGTAGTTTTCCAGAATGTAATACGAATTTAAAGCTTTTTTAACTTGATTGAATTTTTTTAATATTGTTACAAGACGTCACTCGTCCAGTAGCTTTATTGAATGTAATGCGAATTTAAAGCTTTTTTAACTTGATAGCATTTTTTTATGTGATTACAAGACGTCACTCGTCCAGTAGTTTTCTTGAATGTAACACAAATTTAAGGATGTTTGAGCCAAAATCGTGGAAGGGGAACGGGAAAGATGCTCCGCCGACCGCGTTACTCAGTCAGCTAACTTGACATTTTTTTCAACTTGAAGTGAAGTGAGAAACGCGACAAAGCAAGCGGCTAGACAGAGATGGGGGTCTTTCGTTTATTGAGTAGTAGTAAATGTATTTATTGACGATGTATTACATGGTACGGATGCTGATACATTTGCGCGATTATTTACATCATATATTCCTCTGCTATTACCATTGCCAACGGGCCATCGACCTAAGTCCTTCAGCCCGTTTATTGAATTTATCTCAGAAACAAAACGGTGAATCTTCTTGAAATTTGGACACAATCTGTCTGATAATATGCCCTTCGCTGTGGTAGGTTTTTTATTCGAATCTAACAGAAATCGGCGGATAAAATCGCTACGTTCTATCGTTACCGGCCGATTTCCGCAACGTTTACACGGTACCTTATGTAGCTTTGTACACGCATTACTAATAAAACTGCACGGTCGGAAAATCTGAAAAAATTACAAACGATTCAGTGGGTCCTTCCCTACAGAGTAGCAAAGTTTTATAACGATGGAAAAGAAATGCGTTTTGGCCCAAACATCCTTAAAGCTTTTTTAACTTAATTTAATTTTTTAATATGATTACAAGACGTCACTCATCCAGTAGCTTTCGTGAATGTAATAGGAATTTAAAGCTTTTTTAAAATTTACTTTTGGAACATTATTCAGGTGTTATTAATATTTTAACGTAATTCTCCGAGTTCTCGCCACGAGGAAGCCTTAATTACTCAACGAATTTTCTCATGCAAGGTTGCTTCTTGCCAATTTGGACCATTTTTTTTTGTCTCAATTACCATTCGCTCAATGTGTAGACCAAAATAGCCAAAGAGCCGGTTTCTTTGATGTGAGTGCAATTCCTGCGTAGGAGTCATCGTCGTTGGCTTCGTCCTGGCGAAGCAAATGCACGTCTACAATAATTACGCGCACAGCATGCGCGAGCCTATTACAGAAGTAGAAAGAAGAAAAGTTCGGAGACTTCAAAGGAATCGTGTCTCGACTTTTGCGCTATTACCGAACGAGACCTCACTCGCCCAGTAGTTTTCTTGAATTTAATTCAAATTTAAAGATTTTATTTAATTAATTATATTTTTTAATATTAATCACCTGTTATTAATATTTTTACGTAATTTGCCGAGTTTTCTCCATGTGGAAGCCAATATGACTCAACGAATCTTATGCAGTTTGCTTGGTGTGAATTGAATATTAACAATTTTTTTTCCGCAATTACCATTCGCTCAACGTTTAGCGCAGAATGGCCAAAGTTACGGTTCTTTGGTGTGGGTACAAGTGCGTAGAAAGTCGTCGTCGGTGTTTGCTTTGTGCCGGCAAAACAAATGCACGTCCGCAGTAACTTCGCGCACAGTATATGCGAGCCTGTTACAGAAGTACAGAAGTGGAAAGTAGAAAAGTTGGGAGGCTTCAAAGCCTTCGTGTCTCGGCTTATGCGCTATTACCGAACGAGACCTCGCTCGACTTTGCTCCTTAAGTTCACTAACTTTTGACCCGTTCGAGTATTCGTTCATTTCAGTACCCATGAATATTTTCGACGCCGACATTTCAGCTCGTATATTAATTGCCATTAGTACCATATCCTTCATTAATACCTGGACGATCAATACAAAGCAGTTACAGGGATACGGACTAGGCGTCAATAGTATTTGAAACCCCGCGGTCAGTAATGAAAACTGTAATGAACTTTCTTCTCGGATGACATGTACGCTCGATTGAGAAGTCTCATCGAAAGCGGATTGCATGTCGGCTTTCGATTAGACTTTTCTTTCGAACGTCCATGCCGGTACATGTGAGAAAAGTTTAATAAAGTTTTCTATACCGTCCAAGCGTGGAGGGAGGTTTTTCCACTTAGTCTCGATGGAGCAATCGACAGTCGATGGACCAATCTATCGACCAGTCAACCGCGAAGCGCGATAAAGTCTCTTCGGTATCACCGTAATAAAAAAGGTACAAACTAATTCGCACATCGCTTCCTCATTTATTACAATTTCGCGCATAGCTCTCTCTCTATGAGAATGTTCGATGATCGATTTTTCGCTTCCTCATAGACGAAGCTATGCGCAAAATTGTTATAAATGAGGAAGCCATGTCCAAATTACTATGCACCTTTTAGCGTAAGATTGAAAAATATCTACATCTCGTAAAATTTAAATGGGCAAAAGTTACCTACATTTTCTACAAAATTTATTGTAGAAAATCGCTAACAGAAATTTGCATAATTCGTCGTTTTGATTCTATTTTAAACTACTTTACATCGCTGATTACAAAACTATAACTCATTTCACTCTTACCGTGATGTTTGATTCGGAAACTCGTGTGAGAGTTAAAATAAAAAAAAATCCGAATAATTCGAAAATATCAAAATCTTATAAATCTTAGATTCATCTTCGCCAAATTTAACACCACACATTGTATGATGCTAAAGTTCGTAACGTTGCAGCAACGAAATGAGCTCAACTTTCAATCTTAGGAGCGGCACATAATTTTCTAGCAAACATTCAAGAAATTACAATAAAAATTCAAAGCAATGTAGACATTATGTGCATCTCGTAAGATTGACAGTTGAGCTCATTTCGTTGCGGCAGCATTGCCAATTTTAGCGATATAACATTGCACAGTATTCGTTGATTGCCGTGTCAAATTTCAGGTTAATACTTTCATGTTTACTCGAAGTAGACCGTTTTTTATAATAAAAAAAAAAAAAAATCGAAATTCCATAAAATCTTATCACTTGGATAGATTTCGGTCAAATTCTATACCAAAGGTCTTTGATCACAGTATTATGTTTGCATACAGTTTTAGGACGATAGCTCAAAATTTATGCAGGTTAGAGCTACACCAGCCTTTTTAGAAAAATTTCAAAATCACCTAAAATCTTGAACCGGGCCTCAATCTTCACGAAAATTGCGCCGAGGGAAGAAATGTTTTAAAAGACATTTATAGTCGTTTTAAACGATGCAAGTCTGTCACACACACGCATACATACATCCGGACGTCAGCTAGATAGCTTCCTCTATGAGGAAGCAAAATTGCATTTCTCACAATTTTAGACAATTTTAAATACTCTGACATTAAAATCTAATTTTGCTTTTTTTTTTTTTAACGAAAACATAGCTTCCTCTATGAGGAAGCAAAATAAAAATAATAATCTACGTTGGTCACGAGCGAGATGCAAAGATCGAGGTTCCACTGTTGAGAGGCTTGCAAGGCGGAATGAGCCGCTGGAAGGGGTCGAAAGCCGTCGAGGGTCCCGGCAAAGAAGTGTCGTATGAAAGGTATCGGGTTGAACGAGATATAGGTCTCTCTCTTGAGGTATGCCTCGGCGGTCCAATGACTGTATGGTTAACCCACCGGTGATCCGACTATGCACGAGAATAAGAAACGAACTGTGAGCGCGAGGCGGGCGAGTATAGGTGGTTAGAAGGCGGCGTAGAGGATCTGGAGCATAAGGAGGTTCGTTTGAGTAGCGACAACAATGGCTTTGACAAACGACCGAAACGGGAGAGCGCCTCGCGCGATCAAAGCGAGAGCCAAAGCTCCGCAGCTCCGTCGCGTCGAAGGGCTTTCGTGCGAGCTACTGCTTATGCTCTTTCACCTTAAATTCCAACCACGTACTACATACTCACGAGATAATGGCGTTCGGTGGCTAAAAGGATAATATGTGTCACGCGCCCACAAAGAGCCTGTTTGCGGCCTGATTTATCCCAAAAAATCCATCGTGGATCACAATTTTTATGATTTTTTAATTATTTTTTCAATTTTTATCATTTTTTCAATTTTTATCATTTTTATCATTTTTCAATTTTTATCATTTTTCAATTTTTATCATTTTTCAATTTTTATGATTTTTCAATTTTTATCATTTTTCAATTTTTATCATTTTTCAATTTTTATCATTTTTCAATTTTTATCATTTTTCAATTTTTATCATTTTTTTCCATATTCACCAATTTATATATTTTTTTCTACCCACACATTCTATGCACGGGGCACAAATGGCCCGTGCATTTGTGCTTTATTGTACAGCGGTGGATGAAAATGAAAGGAAAAAAAAAAAAAATTGAACACAAAAGCTGTTCGTCACACAGGTGAGATAGCGAATACCTTGACATACATTCCAAACTCAGTGACACCGCCGTTCGTTGAACGGGAACTCAATCACATTTCATTTTTCGTTTCAATCAGTCCATTGCACGATTGTTTGTTGATCTTTGTTTTCATGCCACAGCATGAAAACAATACATGTCGTAGCATGGAATATGGCTTGTCCATAGGCAAGCCATTTTTTAAATTTGTTGGTAAATACAAAAAAAAAAAATCTATTTTTCCTCTCGAAATTCATCCGTATGCGCTTTTATTTCCGTGCACAGCATGTTTTGATTCTTTTCCTTCGATGGTCCGCGAGCAAACGTCACAGTTTCCGGGGTATTACGAGAATTCGGTATTGGGGCTGCAGAGCGTTTTTCATGTGAAAAATACAGAAGAGAGTTGTTCGTCAGTGACGTTTCATTAAATTTGCAGAGGGTTTCGCGAGGCGAGCGTGCATTCGCCCTCGTCCTGCGACCCCAAAGACCCCCTCCCCCAACCCCCGCCAGAGCCCCTCTTTTTCAACCCTCTCTCGCTCTCTCGCCTTCCGCCTTTACCACGTCCCATCTTCACTGACCCACCGCGCCTCTGTCACCTCTCTTTTTACGCAATTTAATTTCGTCCGGTAAAATCAACGGTGCCCAAACGGAACGATGAATTCGTGTGGGCAAGTTTAAATCTATACGGAGAAGCTGTATCAATGTGGGATGCTCTGCGAAACACACGCGCGTGTGTAACCGTTCCAAGTTCGCAACGCGGGTCACGAGAAACACTGGGGAGGGAAAATGTGGGAGATAGGATTGCCCCGCTGGCGTCACCCTCGTGAAATCTGTAGAGACGGTAAAGCACGTATGCGCTGTGTTCACGTTCGGTTACCGGGCTGCTAACTGGCAAGGGTGGAAAGGGGTGACGTGAGGAATGGGCTCGCGTTCCCGATAAAATCAGGCTGACCGAGCGAGACAGAATGCAACGAATAACAAATTCGGTTCGGCGATCGATCGATCGCTCGTAGGTGTATTTTTTTTTTTTTTTGTATCCTTATCCCGGTATCGTCGCGGACAGAGAGCTTTTTCGAAAGCCCCGTGCAACGGCCGGTGATCTTGTGCGAGGGGGGACCGTGGACGAGAGAAGCGCGGGTCTGTTGCATTTAAATCGACAGTTTGACCGGTCGGCAGGACGTAATTTGTTACAATAACCGGTAAATGTACAGTAGAACCTCGATTATCCGAACACCTATTATCCGAACCCTCTGTTATCCGAACCGCTGCTGGTTCGGATAAAGTTTCTATTATCCGAACTATTGCGCGAAATTCTCGTATCCTTACGTTGTTTCGCGCCAGTACATACATCGTTGCGCGGTACACACAAACCAATTTAAGAACACTCGAGCTCGCATAGACTTACACAGCACTACCGTAAATGCACGTCAGTCGTATGGGCAGTATTTATTAGTTTCTCAGCCGATCTGTTATACTCGTATTCAAAATTTATTTTCGTTCAACGTTACGTCGATTCAACGTCCAGTCCTTCGACTTCTAAGCACAATCATAATGTGCTTCCGATGGAAAAAAAAATTAGAAACCCTTTCGAAACTCGATAAGGGACCAGCATGTTGTTAGCGCGCTCGTATGATGTTTGCAAGTCAACGATCTCTGACATTAAAAAAAATTTGCCTGCGAAAAACGTACAACTCTATTGCGCCGAATGAAAATTGTGGATTTCGTGATGAAGGTTTGAAGTTACTGTTGAATATCATAAAAATACATATGTCACGTTATTGTAATTTTTTCTACATGTATCGCCCTATATCGTTTAACACAGCTTCACTGTTCTGTTATCCGAATTTTCGTTAATCCGAACGAGCTCCGGTCCCAATTGGTTCGGATAATCGAGGTTCTACTGTACTGGCAAAAAATAGTTACGCTAATCGGCATGACCCTGAAGATGTCTGCATGGGACTGAATTTCGTCGAGTTCCCAGATAGCCAACTGTAGGATTGCAAATATTTATGATTACGTGAAATCGGTTACACAAAATTTAATCACAAACAAAATTTGATCGATCTTCGTATTTTGAAAAATGTGTAGCACAGGCAAACAAGTGCAATTGCTTGCCGCAAAGCTTTGCTGTTTCCACGTCATAAATATGACTGCATTTTATTAAATCAAACCGTAAAAATGAATTCGCGTTTTTGGCTTTTAAATTTATTCGAAAATTGTGTCAACGCTCAGGTTTATTTAAGCGTCGATATATCTTCCTAAAATATGATATACAAACGGGCTAGCATATATATAGATATATCTTTCTAAAATACATATGAAACTAGCATCTAAAATACATATGGGCTAGCAAACGATCCTTGATATTGAATTTTTGTGAGTATCGATGGATGAAATTAAAATTTAATAAAAATTAAATTTTATAAGAAATCGATTTTTTTTTTTCAATTTCACCCGAAATAACCATGACTGAAGCAAATAAATCTTCGTAGCGAGATGCAAAACACCAGCAAGCCTCGTTGACAACTCGGTGGCAATACGGTCCTAAGGATTTTCGGCATTACTGAGAATGCTGGCAAAAACATAGAGCACTACATAAAAAACATAGACTAAGAATGCTGGCAAAAACATAGGGAAATGCGGACGCACATGACGGAATTTCGCTACCATCCCGTGCGGACATATGCCGCCTATTTGCCGACGGGTTGTTGGCAAAATGCTATCGGGGTTAGACCAGCTCCGTTTTGCATTGCCCAAACTTCACTCCGGAAAGTTCACTTGCAGAATAAAATTCTACAAGTGAACAATTTTTTTCTTTCTTTCCAAAGCCGTGCAATGACGGAGACTTGCCAAAAACGAAATGCGATGTCATGCAGATGTCTTCAGGGTCATTAATCGATGACCCTAAAGATATCCGCATGAGACTGAATTTCGTCAAGTGCAAACTTCGTTCGCGGAATTTCAATTGGAGAATAAAATCCTACAAGTGAACAATGTTTTTTTTTACTGGTAAAGCCGTGCATTGACACAGACTTTCCGAAGATGAAATTTGATGTCATGCAGATTATCTTCAGGGTCCGTTAATCGACACTGCATATTTATTTCAACGGTGTTACAATTGACCCCTGGTAGATAAATTACGGAAGCTGTTTAACACGGTTATTGTATTCAATCTGTATCGCTTGCTCGCTACTCGAGTTATTTTAGCTATCTCGCGTACACGACCTTTCACTCATCGTCATCGCTCGCCGACGGACAACACGTCAATCTAAACCGTAGAAGCGTTCCATTTCCGTGAACAATGCTTGCGCGTTTATACACGGCCCGGTGAAGGCGGAGCGTCGAGTGCAGCCACGTCCGACGGAGCGTTGAGTGCGTTCACTGGACGAGCGAAGGTAAATGCCTCGGGTTTGTGGCACGCGTTCGCGGTCTGCTACGGTACGGAATTTCCACTCGTCCGTCTGTCCGTCCGTCCGGTGCCGTCTGCATCTACTTCATGTGATCGATTAGAGCCGGTGGCTCAAAGTGTTGCCAATGCGAAAATCGACTTCGCTAAAGCGTCTGTTCAAACGGGCGAAAGCCATCGACATCTATACATTTTTTCCCGGGGAAAAAAAAAAAATCGTTTCGAAAATGCTGCTCGATAGATTGTTCGCAACGGTGTTCTGTTCTTGTGAAAAAAATCCTCACTTCTGTATATGAAAGACTGTAGGACTCTAATTTTTTTTACAGCAACAAGTAAAAAAACGTTTTCACTTTTTACAACTTATTGTCCGCAAACATCGACAATTTTTTATCCGTTAATTTTCCGATCGCACCATTCGGCTTCTAGTTTTACAAAAAAAAGGTACAAACTAAAATCGTTAATGACACGGGACAAGTTTGTATATTCAAGCCCGAAAAAACGCGTTTGTCACTCATTTAACAAAATTATCTTTACTAAACTTCGTACTTCGACTTTACGAAACTATTTTTTAATGTACAAGTACAAAAGAAAAAGAAATTATATTGAGAAAATAAAAGTCCTAAAATGTTTGATATTTGAACGTTCGTTCATGTTGGAATTTTGAATCTTTATTGTGTGACGGTCCCATATTTCGAGTTAGTATCTTTAGCGCAGGAAACTCAAGTTTAATATTTTATCCATATTCCCGCTAATCTACTGCACCGTCAGCACCTTCCGTGCGAACGCTAACGCTCTCACGGTAGCGGTCCAGCCGCTGCGCTCGCCACGCGCGAGCCGCGGCCGTCTTATCGCGCGTAGGAATATCGTGTCGCGCGCAGCAATAGGCAAGGGCCCTGCTTTCGTCAGGCCCTTTATTCAGTTCATCTCAGAGTCCCGAACCGTTGTGACGTGCACTCTCCTTCACTCACGTCTCATTACAATAAAAGTTAATTACATTTATTCGGACTTATTCATTCATACGCATTCATACCAGATCCACCTCGACCATACCTGGACGACTATCACAATTGCCGAGAAAAAAGAACCCGCCTTTTTACCTGAAATCGATGAACCTTTAAAGTTGCAATTACCGTGCTGTTACTGTGCATTTACGTGGCCACATCTTTTATCCCTTCAGCTTCGTTTAGTCGTTAATCTTTTATATTTTTTTTTTTCTTTTCTCCTCTCTGTCCGGTGAAACGTGACCCCGCGGGGTATTCTGCGTCCACCAGACACGCTCGATAAACTTCACGAAAGTCGTTGCTTGTTCGATCCGAGTCTCGCCAGCGGTTTCCTACCCTTCCCTCGACCCTTCCCGCCGCCATATCGTCGTACGTTCCGATAAAATCTCGTCTGATCACGACGAACGGTAACTGCTCCAACACCGCGGAGAAACCGAGGAGGTCAGAGACTATCGACTCTTGTGCTGCTGCTGCTATCCGCGTCACGACTTCGCTCTCCTTCGACTCGAGAATCTACGGCCACAGCGATATGGGAGGACTCGTGTGTGCAGCTTCCAACTCCGGCGCGTTCTCGGACCGCACGAGCTAAACGCCCAGTATGCCGCAGGAATTCTCTCCTCTCCTCCTCCCTCCGTCCTCCGACCAATCCAGTTCATCTCTCCTTCCCGAGATACGAGAGATATTAAAATTTTATGAACTGAATCCCGAACTACTCTCTCCTTCCCATTCACCCCGGTAAATTCGTTCTACTTTGCACAAAATCATTTCTACTGCCTGAACCCACGACCTCCTTCAATTTTACCGTCGGAGCGTGGAAAAAAAAAAAAAAATTGTAAGTACTGCTCGTACAAGATTATGATGAAACATAATTGTGGCTTCTGCCTGTCGCTCCAGAGCCTCCGGAAATTTTTCTTCTGCTCGTCGATCGGAATGATTATGTACAATCGGGCGAATCGTCATGGGTCCGAACGCACTTTATCCGATATAGTCAAAATTCTGTAGGTTAATTCTTCCGAAACGTCAAATCTTCGAAACTTGATTATTCCGAATCTTCACTTCAGCGAGCGTTACTCTTCGGAAATAGTAATTGGCCGAACGTTATTCCTCCGAATAATAATTTCCCTGAACGTGTCATTTTCAACAGAATCGTTAAATTTACAAACATTAAGTCGCCGAATCGTTAATCGTCCGAATCGCCAATCAACCGAATCACGAAACTAAATAATATAACTACTCTAGTCCAGTCTAGACTAGTCTAGTGAATATGAATCTCACATTGATAAAAAAAAATACGATTAAATCAACTGAGATTCGGGCAGGGACATTCAACTAAATATTTTGTTGGTGTAGCTAAAAAATTTGTTGGGTGATTTCACCAAAATATTTTTGAGTCATTAAAATATTTTGTTTGACCAACAAAATATTTATTTGAACGTCCCTGCCTGAATCTTAGTTGATTAAACTGTACTTTTCTTTTATCAGTGCAGAGATCCGGCACGAATCGATTCGGATAATTGAACTTTCGGATAAATACTATTCGGACGAATGGCGATTCGGCGACTTGACGATTCAGGGAAATATCCTTTTCGAAGAGTAACGTTTGCCGCAATGAAGATTCGGAATAATACAGTTTTGAAAATTCGATGATTTGAAAAAATTAAGTTTCGGCAGTTTACGATTCAGGAAAATAAAGTTTCGGACTATTCGGATAAAATGCGTTCGGACTTATGATTTTCAGCCATACGACGATTCGGCCGATTGTAGTTTCGGCAAAATCATGTGGCTCCGTGGCGTTTATCGAATAGATCGGGACAACGAACGATCGGGAGGCTGTGTGCGAATCAAAGAAACATCGGAGACGATACGACACCCAGCGATCTCATTATCGCCTGATCGAAGATCGAAAAAATGTTAGTACCGCTCGTACAAAATTGAGATAACCCACAATTGTGGCTTCTCGCTATGCCTCCAGAGCTTCCGGAAAGTTTAGTACCACTAGTTCCCATGTACGAATATCAGAATGGCACAGTTCTGGCCTAGTACTGGTGCCGGAGCTACCAGTACTGGCAGACAATCAAGGCCCAGCAGAAATCCAATGCAGAATCAGTACTGGGCCGATACTGAAATGATCACACCTACCCAGTGCTGGCTGTCGGCGTCGAGCCAGTACCGCGTGCCAATGTTCAGCCACTGTTCAAAAACGATAGTAACAAACAGTAAAAATGAATGTTTTTATCGTCTGACTGTTTGTTTAACGCATTCCTCTGATCGTAGTTTATTGTATTGTTGTTATTTTACGCTTATACGCTGAAAACCTCGGAATACATTTTTCGACCGGTGATGGGATTCGAACTTGCGACCCTACGATTACTAGTCCTAGATCTTACCTACTTGGTTATGCTAATGTTGAAGAACAACGTTTCGAAACTTGTACATCAGTTGAGCAAATGCTTGCATATTGTCACACTAAGTTCATACGATCGAATAGTCATAAAATACATCAATATTTATTCTTCAGTCACTGAGTTCTATATAAAATTTATTTGTAATTTATCTTTTTCATACTTTGATATTTTTGAGAAAGCGTTGGTTGAACTCTGGCAACCAGTACATGCCCAGTACTACGACGGATATAAAATTTGATATAAAAAAGGATTTGATCTAATACGGTCTATTAACGATGGCCAACTCTTGGTGAAGTTGTTCATCAGCACTAGGCCCTGGTCGTTGAATAAGACTTGGCAACAAGGGCTGTTCTAGCATTGGGCCCTATTGCCGGCTCGGAACTTTGTCCAGTACTGGCAATCAAGGTTGGCCCATTCTTGGTGAAGTTTTTCATCTGTACGGGGACAGAGCCGGCAATTAAGACTCGGCAACTGTAACTGTCCCAGTTCTGGGCCATATTAGCAGCTCTGGACTTGGCCCCGTACTGGCAAGCTGTATAGGCCCATTACTGATAATGTTGTTTGCCAATACTGTCCGAGAATAGGCAAACGAGACTTGGCAATCGGTCCTATCCCAGTTCTGGGCCGTTTTTATTACTCCGGCACCGTACAGATATTCGCACATGGGTTGATCGTAAATATTTCTATTGGATGGCGTTTACCGAAGAGATCGGGACGACGAACGATCGGAAGGTTGTGTGCGAATCAAAGAATCATCGGAGACGATACGAAACCAAGCGATCTCATTATCGCCTGATTAGAGATCGAAACAATGGTAGTACCGCTTGTACAAGATTGAGATAAAACACGACCTCCGGTAACTTTTCTTACACTCGTCCAGCGTAAGTATTACCATTAAATGGCGTTTATCGAAGCGATCGGGACGACGAACGATCGGAAGGTTGTGTGCGAATCAAGAAGTCATCGGAGACGATATAACACCCAGTGATCTCATTATGTTCTGGTCGAAGATCGATCTCTCGCCTGTTTCTCGCGCGGCGAACACCCAGGATCATGCCCATGTAGGTTTTGCCGATGGAACGGACGCGGCCGATGGTCGGGCTAGTGTTGGCGTGGCGATTGTCGAATTCCGAACGCTCGGCCAATGTTCGGCCAAGTATTGGCTCGCCAATGGTTGGTTTAAGCATTGGTGGCCAATGCTCGGCCGCGTTCGACTCGCCAATTGTTGGTTAGTCGATTTGAGGCCAATGTTCGGCCGAGTATTTGCTTACCATTGGTTGGTTTAACAATTGGCGGCCAATGCTTAGTCAAGTATTGACTCACCAATTGTTGGTTTGTCGATTTGAGGCCAGTGTTCGGCCGAGTATGAACTCACCAAACATTGATTTTCCGATTTTAGGCCAATGTTCAGCCGAATACCGATTCACCAATCGTTGGTCGGTTGATACATGATCTCAAGAGTCATTTCAGACCAATGTTCGACCGAATATTGATTCGCCAACGGATGGTATGTTGATGCATAATCTCACGAGCCATCGGTCTGCCAATTTCAGGCCAATGTTCGACCGAATATCGAGTCGACAATCATTGGTTTACCAATGTGACGCCTACATTGGACCATCAATCATCGACTTTCGCCACTAGATGGCGTTAACCCAAGTTGTTTCTCGCAAGCGAAAGTGTACCCGAGCGTCAATATAAGAGCATGCGAAATGACACATTTTATAACTTTCGCAAAGTATGCGTATTATTTTTGGATTCTTTACTCGGTAATCAATAAATGCATTGACATGCCAATATACAATATGTATTGCCAATATGTATTTTCATTGACTGAGTATGATCGCTTTGAGAATTCTCGCAGGATTAAATATATAAAATATAATCTCTTGCAGACATGCGAAGCATAAAAAAGGGATATTCCAACTTTACAATATAGAAAAGTATTCCTTTAAAACCACTCTTGCCCTATATATGTAACCTATAGAGGGCCGACATTGACAACCAATTATCGGCCGGTCCTCTTGATCGACCTTGGGGCCAATGTTGGGTGCCAATATTGGCAAGTACTTATCATCCAAGGCTCCCTCGATGATTGGGCCAAGCCCGCATCCCAATGTTGGCAACATTGGTACCAAGCTTCGCCCAACCATTGGCCATGTCCGATCACCCTACATGGGTGCGCAGGTATCGCGGTTTTCGATTTTGATCGGCACCGTTGACGGCGACGTCGTTGTCGCGCGCACCAGTGGATGTACGCCAATCGATGAAGGGCCTCGACTGGAAGGCATCGGTAGAAAAAAAAGCACTCTGATGGAAAGGGGAAAAACGGGCGTCGCGGTGCGGTGGCGGAATACTCCTCGGTGTTGTACCGTCTCTTCATTGTTTCCAAGTTCTCCACTCTGGTTCACCATTGTATCGTAGTTTTAAACTAGCCTGGGTTCCCTCCTCTCCTTTGCCGCTCGCTGTCTTTCGCTTCCCTCCTGTCCACGTCGCCGCGACGCTTTTATCCAGACACTCGGCGCGCGCGCCCGCCACACACAGTACAACGGTAAGTCGGTTCGACGCCGATAATGATGTAGAGCTGAGTGGTAGCAGCGCCGGAGAAGAGGGCGAGTCGGGACAACAACGGGCAACGTAGAAACGAAGTTTGAAGAAAAGTTTCTTGCCGAACGGAGTGCGAGGGGGGAAGAAATTGGGAGAGGGAACTCGTGTACTCCTCGGTCACTCGAGCGATTGCTATAGGCACGATGGATCTATAGAGAACGATCGATGGCGATTGATGTATTGAGAGGCGAATTAAAAATTGAATAAGGGAGAAGTAACTTAAAAGTCGAATACAACGGTTGAGGGAAATGAGCATGAATCAGAGAAATTTTTCTAAGACAGAGAGAGCCATCCCTGAGAAACCGTTCGCGCCGAGTGGCTTGAAGAAGGGAAACGGACTAGAATCAAAATTGAAGTTACCAAAATAAAATGACGTCAAATAGAGAAAATAAACTGAGTGTCATGAAATTAATAGCTACACTGAGAAAAAATTACAGAGTTAAATCAACAATACTGACTTTGCCATAAAAAATAGTTCCCAAGGGGAACGTCTACATTTTGTAGTTACGAAAATCACAGAAAATCATAGTTACTAATATAATTATTTTTTAACGAATTGAATATGTACTATCACAAACTATCTATATAGACGTTCCTCCTGGGAACTATTCGTTATGGTAGGAAACACTATTCTTTTTCTCAGTTTATGCAATGAATTTATATATTTAATTTACAAACAAATCATTTATTTATTTTATACAATAAATCAATAAATATGTAAATAACGAGTATTCATTTATTTATTTATTGTTACGTTATTGTTTGCTTACACAATGCATTACATCATTTAGGGGAGAGCGGGGCAAAATGGCACACCGGGGCAAAACGGGATGATGGGACAAAACGCAATTCTCCAATAACTTTGAGATGGTGGCGATGGTGGTACGTGGGGCAAAACGGGTTTAAAAATCCGGATGAATCGTTGGGACAAAATGGGGCATCCAAAAAGGTTGAAAAATTGACTTTTGCCGTCATAGTCCCGTTTTGCCCCGCTGTGCCATTTTGCCCCGGTCTCCCCTACGTGCGTAACGCTCTGAAAATTTGTGACGGGGAAATTCGTGTCAGATGGTGCGTTCACTGTATGATCAATTGAGAAAAACCTCTATGCGATTCCACGGGATTAATAGCAGTTACGTGGGTACACGTGTGTCGGGCCTATGAAGTGCAACTCGAATCGGGAAGATTGTGACGGTACCGGTGAAGTGCAGAATTTTGTGTTATAGAGGAGCACGCGCGAAAAACGTGTTTCTCGTGGCTCTTGTGTGTAAGCAGAGCCACCAGGTAAATTCGAGCTGCATACCGCACCGAGGGAAAATCGACACTAGAGAATCGTTAACGCACTCACCGCAGCCGAGTGGTCAGTCGATATACGCGAAAAGGGGTTGTGAAGGGAGAGGGGGGAACAATGAGACTAACAGGTTCGCTGTATCGGTGCTCTCGACAATTCACGCTTATTAAATTAATTTTGCATTTCAATTTGGAGTAGAAGAGGTCAATATGGACCACGTCGATCAGCACCGAAAATCTATGATATTATATGTAAAATGTATCGTTCCAAATTCATCACGTTTGCGCGACGCATATTACTTTACGTAGGGGAGACCGGGTCAAAATGGGACAGTGGGGCAGAACGGGACAACGGGGCAAAAGGCAATTTTCCAATAGCTTTTGGATGGTGGCGGTGAGTCAGGCAAAACGGGGCTGAAAATCCGGATGTATCGTTGGGACGAAATGAGGCTTCCAAAAATTATTGGAAAATTGAGTTTTACCCCACTGTCCCATTTTGCCACGCTCTCCCCTACGAAAGACCTCCAGTGCACTACATATGTAACCACCGCGGGTTGAATATTAATTTACAAAGTTTTACGTACCGCGCAGCAGCTTCTTCATAAGTGCGCTTTTTCCGTACGGCCCCTCGTTGCTTTTTTTAATTTCCATAAACAGCCAACTTTTTTTTTCTTTCCTCTTTTAATTCTCCTCCATCTCCGTCGCTCTCTCGCCTTTTTGTTTTCTCATTTAATCTTATTCAGTACGAGCTTTCGTGGCCAAGTGCCCGTTAATGGCCGGACTTCTAAGGCCGTTTCTCCTCAACTTTCTCACTCCCGGTGCTATAAGAGTGCAATTTAAATTTTATTTTCCCGAAACGGAACGAAAACGAAATTTCTTTATTTTTTTTTCACCTTGAGTCCGAGAGACTGCCCGGTTTGCTGCCTCTTACCACCTCCCCCCTCTCACTCTCCCCAGTTGCTGTACATGCTTTTGCTCCGGTTACTATGCGACGAAACTTAAAATCGCTGGTTAATTCGTTTTTATTTCGGCCACGACCGTTTTTATTGCCAATTTAGAAAAAATTATATTTTTTCCCGTCTTCGTTAAAATAACCACATTCCTTGCCTGCAACACTATGCGGCGAGACTTGGAATTGCTGGTTAATGCTTTTTCATTTCGACCACGACCATGTTTATTTTTAACAAAAAGAAATTACATTTTTTCCCGACTTCGTTAAAATAACGACATTTCTTGCAACACGGGCGAAAGATTGCCTATTATTGAGCTATAATTGTTATTAACCTCTGCGCATGCGCAGTACTGTTTCATTGCTCCCTAGGGAGCAATGGTAATATGGGGAAGTAATGGTCATTGGCGAATATGGCGATTTTGCGCATTTTGCGATTTTGCGATAACCACAAAAATGTGGTTATCTTAACGAAGTTGGAAAAAAAGTATCGTAGGTTGTGTAGCCTACGATACTTTTTTCCACGTGGCGCGGAGCGAATTTTCACCTCGTGTGATCACATCGCTTTACTCGGGCAGCGAACTTGACACTCGGCGAAAATCGCGCGATTATTACAATATAGGAAAAGTGTTGTGAATTTTTTTTTTTGAATCTAGTACGACAAACAAAAATAGCACCAAGGAATTTAATAGCCGAAGCTCCCGACCGAGAAGCCGACCCGTTAATCAGGTTCTCCTCCCTCTCGAGAGAGGACGTGTTCCTTGCGAACGCTTTTTTTCCCGCTCTCCGCCTGTTTCCGTCGTTACGGCCATAGTTGCCCGGGTAACTCATTTAACGGTAATACATTTCCCGTGGAGTCTCGTCGGGGAGCGACGAGACAAAACGTCGACAAGGTTGGCTTGGAACGGCTCACGCCTACGAGAGACCATGGCTGCCATTAATTCTTTCCGGGCCCTTTTGTCTGTCCTATTCCCGAGCAGCGGCACAACAGAGCGTAACCGGAAGGCATGAGGTTTTTTGTCCCCGTCTGCCAGCGTGTCGGCAGAGTTTATTGTTCCGCGAGATTGTGCTCTGCCGACTGTACGTTGAGCAAGTAACTCCGCATAAGTACAATCTTATTGTTTATGCGTTGGAGAGTCGTTGGCGATGCGGGACTTGGTGTCACCGGCAGTAAGATTTTTTACGATGGTAAGACTTTAAAGTACGCCTTTGAAGTGCGACCTTGAAGGACGACTTTAAAGTACGACTTTGAAGTGTGGAAGTGTGACTTTGAAGTGTGACTTTGAAGTGTGACTTTGAAGTGTGACTTTGAAGTGTGACTTTGAAGTGTGACTTTGAAGTGTGACTTTGAAGTGTGACTTTAAAGTGTGACTTTAAAGTGTGACTTTAAAGTGTGACTTTAAAGTGTGACTTTAAAGTGTGACTTTAAAGTGTGACTTTAAAGTGTGACTTTAAAGTGTGACTTTAAAGTGTGACTTTAAAGTGTGACTTTAAAGTGTGACTTTAAAGTGTGACTTTAAAGTGTGACTTTAAAGTGTGACTTTAAAGTGTGACTTTAAAGTATGACTTTAAAGTGTGACTTTAAAGTGTGACTTTAAAGTGTGACTTTAAAGTGTGACTTTACAGTGTGACTTTACAGTGTGACTTTGAATTGTGACTTTGAATTGTGACTTTGAATTGTGACTTTGAATTGTGACTTTGAATTGTGACTTTGAATTGTGACTTTGAATTGTGACTTTGAATTGTGACTTTGAAGTGTGACTTTGAAGTGTCACTTCGAAAAACGGTCTTGAAGAACGACCTTGAAGGGTGCTTCAACAACCTTGCGTTAAAGCGTTTCAAACGTTACCGTGAAGCATCCCATCGGAGGTCAGAAACATTCAAAATAATTTTTCGCAGCTACAGCTCCGGCTCGGTGACCAGCATTACTCTCCACACTGTACATCGTCCTGCCGATTTTTCACACCTCTCCCATTTTATTTTTTATTTATGTTATTTCGCCAGTGACTGTTAGACTCTCATTCCTCGTTCCGTCTGTTTCGAGTCGCTATTGCAGTACAGTATATCGAATCGAAATCCTCCCAGCCTTTTATCACTCGATCTTCCCGATATCTTTTTCCTTCTCCCCTCTCATTTCGAATGCGAGTCCCGCTGGCGTATCTACATTCCAGAAACGTCCACCGGAAACCCGAGTAAAGCCGGTGCCGGTCCCGGTTCCACATCCCTCTCTTGCATTCGCGCTCCCAGTCCTCTCCTCCGCCTCCTCCTCTCGCTGGAGCCGTCTCCACACTCTCACGAACGCAGAAGTCGAGTCCCAGACTCGAAATTCCCTGGAATCCCGGCTGAAACTACCCTCTCGCACGGTACTTCACGAGTAAATCAGCCCGGGATTCTATTGTTCCACTCGATTGCCGTACCGCCGACTCTCTATGCGCACCCGAAGACAGAGAACTATTGTAAAATTAAATTTATTGTTTTTATCTCCGACCAAGGGCGTTATCACCGAAGTTCGCGAAACGCTCTTCGGATACAGAAATTACTGAGTTTAACTATATACAGCTACTTGGGTAGGCGCATTAGGTCGTCGACGATCGTGCATTTTGCACGCTCGTCGTCGAGACCAAGGATAGAGTAATTTCGGGTGATATGGCCATATCGTTTTCGTCACAACCGCCCAGGTGCGGTTTTAGAGCCGGG
Source organism: Exephanes ischioxanthus (assembly GCA_958510785.1). Taxonomy (NCBI): domain Eukaryota; kingdom Metazoa; phylum Arthropoda; class Insecta; order Hymenoptera; family Ichneumonidae; genus Exephanes; species Exephanes ischioxanthus. The sequence goes on from OY294021.1 coordinate 5,112,964, forward strand.
CTAACTTTGGACCAACTATGACCGACTGAGTTAGAAAGTCGACCCGACGCTGACCGCCAATGTAGGCCCGACTGCCTGTTAACGTTGGGACGATAACATCGACTCGACGTTACCAAACGACGTTGCTTCAATGTTGGCTGCCGATGTCCGATCAACGTTGAATGCAAAATATTAATACGCAATAACATTTTTTAATCGATCTGCGCGACTTTTAAGGGAATACGTCACACAACGACTTTTCTACTTTTGAAACTAACAATCATAAGTGTTATGAGGCAATGAATAAGGTTTTTTTAATAAGAATTTCTAATGATTTTTTCCCCGCATGGATTCCGAGATACGTGAGCTTAAAATTGTGTCAATTACTTAGCATGAGCTGTATATGGTGGCGCGTGAAAAGCAACATTCTTTTTTGAAAAATATATATTTCTAGACTACCGTATTAGAATTTTTTTTCTAAAATAACATTACAACATTATTAGGGACGTATTAAAAAAATAAAATCGAGCTGTGCCCACAGATTTTCGAAGATATTACGAGTTGAAGGAGCTTTGAACCTGCATATTAATAGATACCTAGGTCTCAACCATTGCTATCAACATGCCCCTACCACCCCCCCACCATTAAGAAATGGCGACCCGTGACGTATTCCCTTAAATGCTTTTTTTGTCATCCTACAATCGTTTTTTCTATAGTTTTTGTCTTCACACATTTGAATCATCAGAATACATTGAAATACAGACCACACAAGAATACACAAATACAGACCGCGCTCTTACGCACTCGGCTATCCTCATCTGAAGATTTTTTTTTTAGAATCTTATATACAAGCTGCATGTCTACTGAATCGCTATCTAATATTCACTTACCAATTGCTTTAAATTGTCTAAGTTTTATTATTTCATTTTTGTATTCAGACTTTAATTTTTTTTTTTTTTTTTTTTATATTTGTTGTTCCAGTTCCACCGTCTACCCTGTCGGGTTTTTACGGAACCCCATCCCGATTCCCCCCTAGCACTCCCTACCCGCACTCAGCTAAGCTAGCTAACTTCCAGTGCGTCCGTAGCCGACTTAGCTACACTGTACCGCATTTGCCGGGGACACGGGGAAACTACGGAAAACCCGTGCCGGTACAGACGGCCATATTCTACTGATCCACTGGTATTTTTGCACTTGAGTAAAGTGCAGAAACACCAAAGTCTCAGAAGAAAGCGCCTCCCGCTCAACGGTCGATGCGCCAGCTAGCGCACGGCTAAGCGGTCACCCATCCAAGTACTGACCGCGAACGAATCAGCTTGACTTGGGGGACCACCAGAGCCGTGCACCAACCGCGCATCCACCGCTGTCGGTTCAGACTTTAATTAATAATATTGATGAAACTCAGGCTGCTGCACTACAGTACTGTAGATAAAACTATAATAAAGGAATCTGGTGTAATAAAAAAGGATTCAGCAGTCGGCCATACTCGGAGCGTCGGTCATCCGCACCTGGGCGGAGAACGGAATGCACAGTTGAAAAACATAAATAATTCTCAATTTTTATAGCTGAATGAAAAAAATGTTACGATGAAATTACGGCAAATCTTCCTCCGTGTTGGATCGCTCTTAGTAATTTTTTTTTTTTTCAGTATTTTAGGCTCAAAATTGCATAAGATAGCGCCTCTTAAGAAAATCCAACGTTTCGCCGAATCAACCGACTATCCGGATGAGACAGGCTCACGCGGATAGTCGACTTCGATCGGCGAATCGTCGCGAAGGTTCGACTCGATGAAGAATTCGCCGTGCAAATAACAGCTGTCAAGGGAATCGCCTTCTTCCGGTTTCACTGGGCGCTCCACTGGCGGTCGCGGGGTCGCAAAACGTTCCGGACTATTGTCCAAAGGTTCTCTCATTTTAGCAAACATTACTTCGTCCCGGCAAGGGGTGCTAAACGGAAGCTTTACCGTCCTTCCTCTCGGTCCGTTCGCGCCTCTACTCTTATTCTTCGCCGTCGTTTTTCCCCTTTCGGTTCTTCCCACGCGGTTCAGTCGCCACTCGAGGCTGTGTACACGAACCCCTCGACAGACTGGCGGAACCTCCGAGAAACGAAGCGTCAACGATGCATTCGAACTTTTTCCGACCGCGAGAGAAAAATAAACTCGAGCGTCTGTCTGTGCGGCTGGGAGCGAAGGTGATGATTATGCGTGTCGGCGAAAAGCCGAGAGGCTGCGAGAGAGGAAGGAGGCGAACGCCGACGGAAACCGAAAGGGAGCTATTGGGTGAAAAGCACAAAAAAAAAAAAAAAAAAACATAAAGACGCACTCTGCAAGAGCCAGAGAGGGGAAACTCCCGTTGCACTCGCTCCTCGGGGAACAGCCGGAGAGTTTGGCAAAACGAATAAGCGCGGAGGGATGAAAAAAAATATATATAATAAAAAATTGCAATAATAAAAAAGATAAGAATGCATCATGAATTGTCGTGACGATGTACAATTTTCCTACCGTCTGCGGTTTCATTGAATCTGTGCGTACACAATGTTTTTTTAACAGCGATTAGAAAAAAGTTAATAAATTATGTTCAGGGAAAATGCGTCTTTCCAAAGGGATTTTGCCCCGTCCATGAGATAAACGGAGAGTTCGGTAAAACGAACAAGCGGGGACGGATAAAAATGTACATATAAAAAAATTGCAATCATAAAAAAAAATGGGAATGCATAATGAATTGTCGTGAAAATGTACAATTTTCTTACCGTCTGCGGTTTCATTGAATCTGCGAGTACACGATGTTTTTTTTTTCAACAGTGCCCGTGCAGAAATTTAGTTGGGCGGCCGAGATAAACTATAGGGCCATTACAGGCATACCCGTGGAATCCATAATAGCGAATCCAAATTAGGACCCTACAGGGCCCAATATAGGAGTCCACAATAGAATGATAAGGGATAGTCAAGGAAACCATAGAAGGGCACCCATATTTCGCCTTGCTGGGTCCTATAAAGGAAAACTAAGCTTCAATCGAACAATCTACTGTGAGGATTACAACAGAAGCCCTATTTAGGTTTGTTGGAGATTCCATAATAGGAATTAAAAATTAGAAACTTAGTGCTGGACTCTTATTAAACATAAAGCTGTGACGCCGTATTTTTGGCACGTCAGAAAAATTATTACCAGCGTAATGCATAAATCATTTATTAGGAAAAATATTAACAATGGCATTCATAAATCAGAAAATGAATCAATTATTTTCCCGGAATTTTTTATATTTGTATTTATTTGTGACGACCATGCGAAAAATGCAGTTAATAATTTGTTTACACGTATATGCATTATTGTGCAATTGTTATTTATTTCGTCAAGGATTATCGATACTGGGGACTTTTTAATATTCGGTTATACCAACTATCGAATTGTTCATCAGCGATTGTTAATTAATTGTTAATTAACAATCGTTAATCATATATCGATAAACAATTTTTCAACCTTATTCTCTTATGAATAGTGCTCAGTGCACAATATCTACAAACGTTTTATTCGATTTATAATCAAAAGGCAACGATTGTTAATTAAATGTTATTAACAAAAGGCACAATGTCGATAACAAAAAATTATTTTAACCGTTCACGAATAAATAGTTCTATTCCAATCATTTTAATCACATTCATATAAGTGTAGCCATAACACCTTCTTTTACTTCAAATAGACAATAAAAAAGAACTCTAATAAGATGTGAACAGCCGAGTGAGCTAAGGCGCAGAGCAGCAAACACAGAGACCCACGTTCAAAACCCACCAACAGCGAAATAATTCACAATGTGTTTTTTCGACAATCTAAATTGACTACTATCTTCAATAAGTAAGAATCTCTAATGAACAATGCGCAACAATCCAAGAAAGAGCCGCAAATAAATATTTTTCAATTTAATGTATGTACTTATTTAGTAGGGGCTTAATGAGGAAGCCTTCATGGGGCCTAACAAGGACATTTATAAAGGCCCCATACTTCAAAGTGTGACAAGCCTAGTCGGGCCCCGCAAAAAGTCGGGGAAGTCTAGAAGGGCCCAAACAACACCCCTGACTAAATTTCTGCACGGGTGATTAGAAAAAGTTAATAAATTATGTTCAGACGAGACAGCGACGCCCTTCTCGCCGATAAATTTTGTTATTTCCAAGGTGATTCTGCACCGTCCATGAAAAAAAAAATAAGTGCAGCATCCCCGGCGGTGACGTGAATACTCGTTAGTTAAAAGCCCGGGCGTATCTGCGAAAATTAATGTTTTCCTGGGAAGACGGCGCACCGCAAAGTGGCTGACGTCAGGACCGCCCTTATACCGACCCTTAAAAGTCTGAGTGAGAGGCTTCGCGTCATACTTTCAAAGGATTTTCACTGGTTCTCTCGTGATTCTTGGAACACGAAAACGTTCTCCAACGTATGTAGTCGGGTGTCGCGTCACGCGGGCTCCGGCGAACGGCTCTCTTGAATATCATGATTATCCGGGTGCATGGGAAGCACCGGGCTGCGCATATTTTTTTATTTCATCTCGAACCGTGACTTACGATGAGAGTTCGCAAGAAAACTCGTTTATATTAACGAACCAAGAGAGCTCCGTCATGACGGTAGAAAAGTGAATAATTTTTTTGTCCCTTTTTTCCTGAAATGACATAAATTTCTACTCTTACATCTTCAAGCCGAAATACCGTGGAGACTCTGGTATCGCTCCCAGGATGGTAGCGCGGTGTCTGCCCGGTTGTTCAAAAAGTATCGACAAAGGCGACAAAGTACACAAGCGCGTCCCGCATCTCGTTATACAGTCGGTTCGGTCGAGAGAGAAACTTGAGAGGCTACGGTCCTCGAAAGCCTCGATAATCGATACAGAGGAGGTTGACGGGATGCCTCGCGCTCGAGTAGGTCGATGGATGGAGGAAGCGACGAATGACAAGGACGGGAATCTGGGGAAGCACGGAAGCCTCTCAGAGTGAGTAACGGAGGATAGGGACAGCCTGATCCGGTAGCCTGGGATTGCTTAATGAGAAAGTTGGCACTTTGGGGGTTGAAGGACGCTTGAGGCTTCGATGGCGAGGGCAACGTCTCGTAAGTGGAAGTCTGCTTTATACAGCGACGGGTTGGCTATAGTTCGGGGTGCACTTAAGGGTCCTTAATAATTCGGGTATTTGCATTAATTCTGTCGAGATGAGGAATGAAAAAATCCTTTCCAGGAAGCTGTATATATTTATCGAGACAATCGGAGGGCGTTGCTCTCGTTTTATTATCGAGTGTTGCGATGAAGAATTTAAATGAGGAGATTCAGAGGCGTTGAAACTAATACGAATGAAAGGTCTCTTTGCGATTATCAATGTACTGCTTGATGGTGGGGCAAAATGGCGGCAAGATTCGTGTTCAGTGCTGAAAAATATATAGAAATATGCTGTTGAGAATATTTTTTGGAAATTTTAAATTTTTGCCCAAAAATTACAACATGTAAGGTGGGGCTAAAGATTAACATAAGTTCATAATATTTTGAATTTACTTGTCTCCGAAACGGTTTTATGGAAAGAAGAAACATTAACACAGTGCGCTCCGCGAATCGTTTTTTTAATTTAAAGAATCGTTTCGGAGAAAAATGGATTCAACATTTTTACTCCCTATCGCGCTCATACGTGTTTAGCCCTCCCCCCCCCCCGTAAGTGGGAACCCGCTTTATACAGCGGCGAGTTGGCTATATAGTTCGGAATGCACTTACCGGTCCTTAATAATTCGGGGATTTGCATTGATTCTGTCCAGAGAAAGAATGTCGAGTGAACTGTCGAAAGAAATCCTTTTCCAGGAAGCGGTATATATTTATCGAGACATTCGCCGGGCATTGCGTTCGTTTTATAATCGAGTGTTGTGATGAAGAATTTAAATGAGGAGGTTCAGAGGCGTTGGAGCTAAAATGAAAATAAGGTTTCTCTGCGGTTATCAATGTCCCGCTTGATCATGGGACAAAATCGCCGCCAGATTCGTGTTCAGCGCTGAAAAATACATAGACATATGCTGTCGAGAATATTTTTTGGAAATCTCACATTTTTGCCAAAAAATTGCAATGCCCTTTACCCCCCTTTTTGAGGTTTTTCTTCGAAAAAAAACTCTCAAAAACGCCGATATAACTGCAGCACATAAGCCTATCTTGTATATTTTCCCCGCGAGACACTATCGATACCCGGATTTTTACCTAATTCCAAAGCCGAGAAATCGCTATTTGAAAATTCCATCAAAAACGCCACGTTTTTAAAAATCCACCTGCCGCTTAAGAAATGTTCACTTTTCGTTTCGCGGTTGTAGCTGATGTATTTTTAGGCCACTGACTGTGAATCTACCGCTCATTTCACTCTCAGCATAGTACGCGAATCGGAAACCCACTGTAGAGGCAAAAAAAAAAAAAAAGGAAAACAGCCCAGATTTTTACGAGACTGAGAATCAGGGAAGTACGGAAGTGCATGGGGTGGAGATCAAGGAAGATCGAGACAAGCGAAGAGCACGGGAGTAACGTCGATGTTCGTTAGCTATGAATAATGCATACCAACGCTTGTGGAGCTTTGATCTATTGTAGTCGTCGAATTTACGTAGTCGAGTTAGTAGGATACCGACCAGCATTTCTCTCATGCGTGGTTGAGGGAGCGTAGATGAAAGGAGGGCAAGAACGTTAGTGATCGTGACGTCGGTGGGTTTCACAAAGGTTCAAAGGTTCCGCCTACGATAACGCTCAACACCTTCGCTTTCCACCGCCGTCACGTCGGCCGCCACCGACGCTTTTGGCAAAACTCAATTTTACAAAGCGACTTTGCTGAGCTCCACAATTCTCACGTTCTCGTTCCGCCGCATGCGTTGGGGTTGGCCATTGCCGTTTCGTTCTTTTTGCCTCCGTGCATTTTCTCGAACTTTTATGTACGGACTTCTTTAACGGGAGAACCTTTCACGGGACACCTTTCCTCCGGAAGCACACCTGTGTGCATGGTGCGCTTAGGGCTGCAGCCCCTACATATAGAGTAATGAATTACGCTATATCGATTGTCTGGCGCAAGACTGCCATATCAGAGAATGCTTATGAACAGCTTATATGATCTCATGGCATTAAGCATCGATGTAATGTTTGACGCTTGCAGGAGGCCTTGAGGAGGGGTCCTAAGGGAGAATTGAGACACTTAGAGCCTGGAAAAGGGATTTCAAAGGGGGGACAGAATAATCGAGGTTTGGGAGAGAGATCTTAGTTTCTCTAAGTTCTCAAGGAGGCTTACAATAACCCGCACCTGGTGGAGAGATCCAAGGGGTACGTAGAAAATCGGGGTCCCAAAAGGGGTCTCAAAGGAGACTTACAATACTCAGAGCCTGGAGAACGGGTTTTAAGGGGGATAGAATAATCGAGGGGACTTACAATAACCCGGACCTGGTGGAGGGGGTCTAAGGGGTACATAGAAAAATCGGGGTCTGGCTAAGGGTTCCCAACGGAAACTCAAAATACTCAGAGCCTGGAAAAGGGGTTTCAAGGGGGACAGAATAATCGGGGTTTGGGAGAGAGATCTTAGTTTCTCCAAGTTCTCAAGGAGGCTGACAATAACCCGCACCTGGTGGAGAGGTCCAAGGGGTACGTAGAAAATCGGCGTCCCAAAAGGGGTCTCAAAGGAGACTTACAATACTCAGAGCCTGGAGAACGGGTTTTAAGGGGGATAGAATAATCGAGGGGACTTACAATAACCCGGACCTGGTGGAGGGGGTCTAAGGGGTACATAGAAAAATCGGGGTCTGGCGAAGGGTTCCCAACGGAAACTCAAAATACTCAGAGCCTGGAAAAGAGGTTTCAAGGGGGACAGAATAATCGAGGTTTGGGAGAGAGATCTTAGTTTCTCTAAGTTCTCAAGGAGGCTGACAATAACCCGCACCTGGTGGAGAGGTCCAAGGGGTACGTAGAAAATCGGGGTCCCAAAAGGGGTCTCAAAGGAGACTTACAATACTCAGAGCCTGGAGAACGGGTTTCAAGGGGGATAGAATAATCGAGGGGACTTACAATAACCCGGACCTGGTGGAGGGGGTCTAAGGGGTACATAGAAAAATCGGGGTCTGGCGAAGGGTTCCCAACGGAAACTCAAAATACTCAGAGCCTGGAAAAGGGGTTTCAAGGGGGACAGAATAATCGAGGTTTGGGAGAGAGATCTTAGTTTCTCTAAGTTCTCAAGGAGGCTTACAATAACCCGCACCTGGTGGAGAGGTCCAAGGGGTACGTAGAAAATCGGGGTCCCAAAAGGGGTCTCAAAGGAGACTTACAATACTCAGAGCCTGGAGAACGGGTTTTAAGGGGGATAGAATAATCGAGGGGACTTACAATAACCCGGACCTGGTGGAGGGGGTCTAAGGGGTACATAGAAAAATCGGGGTCTGGCGAAGGGTTCCCAACGGAAACTCAAAATACTCAGAGCCTGGAAAAGGGGTTTCAAGGGGAACAGAATAATCGAGGTTTGGGAGAAAGATCTTAGTTCCTCTGAGTCCTCAAGTGGACTTACAATAACCCGGACCTAGTGGAGGGGTCCAAGGGGTACGTAGAAAATCGGGGTCCCAAAAGGGGTCTCAAAGGAGACTTACAATACTCAGAGCCTGGAGAACGGGTTTTAAGGGGGATAGAATAATCGAGGGGACTTACAATAACCCGGACCTGGTGGAGGGGGTCTAAGGGGTACATAGAAAAATCGGGGTCTGGCGAAGGGTTCCCAACGGAAACTCAAAATACTCAGAGCCTGGAAAAGGGATTTCAAAGGGGGGACAGAATAATCGAGGTTTGGGAGAGAGATCTTAGTTTCTCTAAGTTCTCAAGGAGGCTTACAATAACCCGCACCTGGTGGAGAGGTCCAAGGGGTACGTAGAAAATCGGCGTCCCAAAAGGGGTCTCAAAGGAGACTTACAATACTCAGAGCCTGGAGAACGGGTTTTAAGGGGGATAGAATAATCGAGGGGACTTACAATAACCCGGACCTGGTGGAGGGGGTCTAAGGGGTACATAGAAAAATCGGGGTCTGGCGAAGGGTTCCCAACGGAAACTCAAAATACTCAGAGCCTGGAAAAGGGGTTTCAAGGGGGACAGAATAATCGAGGTTTGGGAGAGAGATCTTAGTTTCTCTAAGTTCTCAAGGAGGCTGACAATAACCCGCACCTGGTGGAGAGGTCCAAGGGGTACGTAGACAATCGGGGTCCCAAAAGGGGTCTCAAAGGAGACTTACAATACTCAGAGCCTGGAGAACGGGTTTTAAGGGGGATAGAATAATCGAGGGGACGTACAATAACCCGGACCTGGTGGAGGGGGTCTAAGGGGTACATAGAAAAATCAGGGTCTGGCGAAGGGTTCCCAACGGAAACTCAAAATACTCAGAGCCTGGAAAAGAGGTTTCAAGGGGGACAGAATAATCGAGGTTTGGGAGAAAGATCTTAGTTCCTCTGAGTCCTCAAGTGGACTTACAATAACCCGGACCTAGTGGAGGGGTCCAAGGGGTACGTGGAAAATCGGGGCCGGGTGTAGGGGTCCCAAGAGGGGCCTCAAAGAAGACTTAAAATACTCAGAGTCTGAAGAACGGGTTTCACGGGGGACGGTATAATCGAGGTTTAAGAGAGAGATCTTAGTTCCTCTAAGTCCTCAAAGGAACTTACAAAAACCCGGACCTGGTGGAGAGGTACGTAGAAAAGGGGTACGTAGAAAATCGGGATCTGGCGAAGGGGTCCCAAGAGGGACTTAAAATACTCAGCGCCTGGAGAACGGGTTGCAAGGAGGACAAAATAATCGAGGTTCAGGAGAGAGATTTTAGTTCCCCTAAGTCCTCAAAGGGACTTACAATATCCCGGGCCTGATGGAGGGGGTCTAAGGAGAACGTAAAAAATCGGCGCCTGACGAAGGGGCCCCAAGAGAGTACTTGAAATAATCAGAGTTTATCTGCTGGAGGGATTCGCCGGCGGCGGAATAATTTTGCTTCCTTGCGCAGAAAGCTTCGTTATAATACAGCGGTATAATATAGTGGTACGTATATTCATATCCGTTTTCACCGTTGTCATGACTCGGTTATGTTATCAGTTATAACGCACGTTGCACTTTTCAGCTATCCGCTCATGGAAATTCTCTCACGGCATACTATTTCTAATTATGATATTTTACATCAAAGGGTAACTCTCGAACCCGTGCCTCGCATACACCCCGAACGTAATTCAGTGTAGGAGCTCGCTGATGCGAATATTAATGTACACTATGAAAATTTCAAACGCGCTGCCCAGGATCACATTATCGGTACGCTCGGTGAGTTCTCACGGATCGGTGGGTACATAGTTTCTCCCTCAAACAGGTTTGCTATTTGCGAATGAGTTCGTTTGTCTTTTTGTGTCCGTAAATTATTAAACAGACAATCGTGTTTATATTTTTGTTCCCTCATAGAGGAAGCTTTGTTTTCGTAAAAAAAAAAAACGGCTTGAGACAGCGAATTCAAATTTGGTACACCAGTGAGCTGTAACGCCGCTTCGTTCGGTCCTATTTTCGTGAACATTAAGGTCCAATTGAAGATTTTACGCGGTTTTGAATTTTTTGAAAATTCTCTGTGGTAGTCCTAACGTTTTCCAAGTGCATCGATCTCGCTTAGCTATTACAGGGAAAATAAATATAGTGTCATAGATGACACGCGTCTCGTCCAAGTTGCACTCGAAGCATTCGCGGAGGCGAAGGGACGACTTGATACTTGCGTTATTTATCGCCCAACGACGAATTAAACTTACCCACTGTGTTGCGATCGGCATTTTGTAGTTTACTTGATGCAAGTATACGCATATGAACGCGAAATGCTTCTGGCCGCGGTTGCGGGCGGTACTGCGAGTGCGCATATGCTCCGCACCAAATTTGCTTATACATATATATATGTATATTTACGTATATGCCATATATATATGCATATATGTATATATGTATATATATATATGTATGTGCATACGTATCCATACATACATATACATACTTATATGTATATGTATGTGTATACATATATGTATGTTCATATGAGGGATGGAGAAGGAGAGACGAGGTTGGTTATCGATGGCGTTCGAAACGGCCGTAATAATACGTCAGGCAGATTAATTAGTACGTTTCAGGTTCCATTAACCGAATATTTCAACGCGGCAGGACAAAGCGTACGGGGGAACAGGCGGGGAAAATCGCATATTCCGCGCGAACGCACGAACAGGCTAAGCCGGTACATTTTTTCCAAATCGTCCAACGCCTCATAAAATCCACTGGTCGGTTTGCTCCGCGGTTCTCGCGATGCCCTCGGAGTTGATGAAAATTTAAGGTTTTTGCGTGACCGTAACGACATTTTTTATTTCGGTAAATACAAGCGGAGACGATCGATTTTATTTTTCTATTTCTCCCATGTTTTTTTTTTTTTTAACCTCCGCTCGTTTTTCGCGGATTTAAGCTCCGGCGCGAAACGAAGGACTTTCGCAGGAATTCTCGGAAAAGTCGCGGTCTGAGAAGTTTATCCAATTTATCAAGAAACTCCGATGAGTTACTCGCGCGGCTTACCCCCCCCCCCCCCCCCCCCCCCCCCCCTCCCCATTGCATTCGCTGAATACGGCAATATTGGAGGAAGGCACACGGCACGAGAGATGGGGAGAGAAGAGCGAATAAAAAAGTGTGCTCCAAAATAGATTATAAATATATACGAGAAGTTACACGTTTACTCTTTCGTACACACGTTTTCGAGGAATTTTTTTTTTTTTTTTTGAGCCGTGCATGCAGCATAATATTCATATTTTTAATACTCTACGATGATGAACAGAATTTAAGACGTTCTTTTGCATGAAGACGCCTTTGCATGACTCCGCCATTGAAGACGCAGCTCGGCTTACAAGCGTCGACTTCGAATTGCATATATCGAGATTCCAATGGAAACCCGCTAATCGGCTCGATAATTTTTTTTTTTTTTACATTCCAATCGCATGAATTTTTCAATATTTCTCGTTGCAACAGCTATTTTTTCTTTATTGATTTTTCGTATTCGTGAATATGCATCGGAGTACCGGTTGGGAATGCTCGACGTACGTTTTGGTTTTATCTATAACGAGTTCAATAAAGCTCTGCCGCGCGTTGCATGTGTTTTTCGGTGCCTGGTATTCGATTAACCGAACGTTGGAACGTTGTCGGCCGCAGTCGCGTGTACGCGAGCGAACGCACACCGATTGCGTCTGCATGCATACTATGTATTCGGTTAGCCGGACGGTGATGGCTTTTCCACGGTAAAAACCAAATGCATAGATCGGACCCGACGGCAATAAATTTCACCGTTAGCGAGCGAGTCTGCCGGATTGTTCGGAGGCTAGGAAAAGGTCGCAACGTTCCGCACATGCCGGTGCGATCGGCATGAGGGACGGAGATGCGCGCTCCCCGCCGCCTGCGTGATTCCATCCCAGGGCTGCTGGACGGTACGCATTCGGACGTTGCAGTGGAAACTTGGCGGTTCCCATGAAACAGCGTCAGCTGTTGGTCGCATGCCGCCGGAGAGTCCCTCGTACGTCGCTGCCTCTCCCCTTCCTCCGCAACCGAACCAGCCCGCGATAGTTATGCGCCTCGGGCACCGAGCTATTGTGGAAAGCGTCAGGTTGCCTTTATGCCTGTTCCTGTATCCATCCGATGTCCACCATTCACGACATCCGGTGTGCATGATGCACCAGTGGCGGAATACACCACGGCCAGTATAATGCCAGGTATTTGCGTATACGGTTCGATCGGCAACCGCGAGGTAAATGTTTCGTTCACTGGTATACTCGTCAGGTTTTTTGTTTTTTTTTTTTTTTTGTGAACGACAACCAATTCGCTAAGTCTCGTTTATTCGGACGAGGAAATTTACTCTCCTGGTAATTGAAAGTAAAAGTACATACGGCATTTCCACGAAGCGGAAAACTTTTATACCTTGGTTGTGAAGTGATATTTGGTAAAACTCGCAAATTGTTGCGTATACCTCTTTTTTTTATTTTCAATATACACGAAGTATGTTGAGTACCGAATACCAGAATTTTACGGTGAAAGCGTGTTCGGAAATTCTTCTCTCTGGAATGCATCGTAGTGCGCCAATTTTTTTTTTTTTTCAGATTTGGAAAAATAAAATTGGAAATGTTGAAAAAAAAAATGGTTTATTTACCGGCTGATTCGGTAAACACTGGCCGGAACCGATATTAGCACCGCGAGCGGGGCGAGGAGCAAAGAAAAGGCCGGTTGCACAGGTTCTCGTTGAATCCGGAAAACGTGCGGGATATTCGCGGTGCGCGCACCCGCCTCGATGAAAATTCAACGTTCCGCGAAGGACCCGTGAATGGGGAACCGCCGGTCCATTACCGGAGGGTAAAGCGGGACAGTCAATTGACTCGAGGTGCCGAAGCCCGAGAGTGCGAGTAAGTTGGACGCGAGAGAAAAGGGCGAGTATAACTTCCCGCTCGGGCTGGCTGAGAAGATCATTTCCGAGGGGTTTGGTCGACGATCCTCGAGCCGAACGAGCCTCATTGAATGGCCCACCGGCGGTTCGTCGAAGAATAGGCTCTTTATGAATTGGGGCTGTCTGGGAAGGCGTTACGGATAAAGCAAACTATCTCTGCACGGCCGACTGGACTTCTGGCCTAACCACTTGAGAGCTGCCGGCGTTACCGCGTAGACATTGGGGCTCTTACACCGCAATAACAGGCTTGCACATTTAACAAAAATCGACGAAATTTCTTTCTTCGCAACTCCACCACTTAATTTATTATTATTATTATTATTATTCACTTATTTAGTATTTTTATCAACGATAGGAAAAAGAACGTTTCTTAATGAAAAGAGCACCGCTGTTCGCTTGTGTTCGCGCTCGTGTCAAAGTGCCAATGCGTTAAAACAACGGGAGCAATAAAGAATAATGTTATCGTGAGGATGACGCTGGTATCAACGTCGCGTGTAACGAGGGTAAGCCGTATTAGTCACCCGCGCTATATGCCTGTCCTATCAGCGATCCGATTACGGTAATTCATTAGCGCACAATTAATTAATTCCGGGCCTCGATGAGATTATTAATTTTCCACGGGGAACTCTCCGGGTAAAGATGAGGGATGGAAACCGAAAGAGGAGAGGGGCGGGGGAGAGGGGAGGGGGGGGGGACAGGTGGTTTCGGCGACGTCGTTAACGTCAGCCGGTGACACGGTTGCCGGTATAAAGTGAACGCGGAATTCGTTGGCTATACGTTTTACCCTCGTCCGTTCTCATCCTTCCATCCTCGTGTAGCCTCTTCTCATCGCTGCTGTTGCTGCTGCTTCTGCTTGCAAGAGCACTGCAGAAAGCCTCTCGCCGAGGGGGCTTGTTTCTCTACCGGAGAAATTAGTTTCAACCCCCTCGGAGCCGGAGGAGGCATGCCTTCTCTGCGAACTCCTTTTACGTCCCACAGGATAGCCCTCCGCACATCCACTTCCCGTACCGTTCCATCCATCTTGCTCCTTCCCTCGGTTCGCTTATTATATTCAGTAATCAACGGTTTTAATAGTCCTTCCGACGTACCTAATTCGATGCCAGACGTCGAGCATCCTGACAGCTTATTCTCGGCGCCGGTGCCCATAACTACTAGTCCCCGTTGACTCGTGACTAATTCGTGGCGTACACGCTCGTCACGAAAGTTCACCCGCTATTCTTCCGTGGTTGGAACGACTATACGGCGATGGTTTCAAGGCGCCTTCGCGCCGCGCACTTTCCCCGGCCAGCTGTGCCATACAGTAGACAATCGGATAACTGAACGGCAGGTAAGTGGACCGAACCACAGGATAACTGCGACTTGTACGACCAGATAAGTGGACCCAAACACCAGATAGAGCTGAAAAAAGCACGGCCAGATAATTGGACCCAATCACCAGATAGAGCTGAATAAAGAACGGCCAGATAAGTAGACCGAAACACCAGATAGAGCTGAATAAAGTACGGCCAGATAACTAGACCCAAACACCAGATAGAGCTGAATAAAGTACGGCCAGATAACTAGACCCAAACACCAGATAGAGCTGAATAAAGTACGGCCAGATAACTAGACCCAAACACCAGATAGAGCTGAATAAAGTACAGACAGATAACTGGACCCAAACACCAGATAGAGCTGAACAAAGCGCGGCCAGATAACTGGACCCAAACACCAGATAGAGCTGAATAAAGAACGGCCAGATAACTAGACCCAAACACCAGATAGAGCTGAACAAAGCGCGGCCAGATAACTGGACCCAAACACCAGATAGAGCTGAATAAAGAACGGCCAGATAAGTAGACCCAAACACCAGATAGAGCTGAATAAAGTACGGCCAGATAAGTAGACCCAAACACCAGATAGAGCTGAATAAAGCGCGGCCAGATAACTGGACCCAAACACCAGATAGAGCTGAATAAAGAACGGCCAGATAAGTAGACCCAAACACCAGATAGAGCTGAATAAAGTACGGCCAGATAACTAGACCCGAACACCAGATGGAGCTGAACAAAGCACGGCCAGATAACTGGACCCAAACACCAGATAGAGCTGAATAAAGAACGGCCAGATAAGTAGACCCAAACACCAAATAGAGCTGAATAAAGTACAGACAGATAACTGGACCCAAACACCAGATAGAGCTGAACAAAGCGCGGCCAGATAACTGGACCCAAACACCAGATAGAGCTGAATAAAGAACGGCCAGATAAGTAGACCCAAACACCAAATAGAGCTGAATAAAGTACAGACAGATAACTAGACCCAAACACCAGATAGAGCTGAATAAAGAACGGCCAGATAAGTAGACCCAAACGCCAAATAGAGCTGAATAAAGTACAGACAGATAACTGGACCCAAACACCAGACAGAGCTGAATAAAGAACGGCCAGATAAGTAGACCCAAACACCAGATAGAGCTGAATAAAGTACAGACAGATAACTAGACCCAAACACCAAATAGAGAGGAATACAGTACGGGCAGATAACTGGACCCAAACACCAGATAGAGTTGAACAAACTACGGCCAGACAATTGAACGTCCGTGCTTCTCACTGGAAGATTGGATTATAGCGGAGTTCGGTTATCTGGTCGTGCCGGATTGGCTTGGCTGCCGAGGGCTTCAGTTATCCGGTTGTCTACTGTACTTGGTAGCGTATACCCAGTATAGCGTAAATCCTGGGGGGAAAACATCAGCAAGGGAATCGAATTGAAATTTGCCGGTGAATTTATTCAATCACACAGCACAACAACAACTTTTACTTTCACTCGTGCTGACGAGCAATGTTTCGCAACGCAGGCAAGACGTGGAATGTAAGGATAATTTATTTAAGGCAGCACCGTTACGGTGCGGTGATGAGCGGTGAGCGCGGGGAACTCCGACTCCGATTCCGAAGTCCTCTTCAATTCGCGGTATCTCGAAAAGTAAACGGGACATAATTCTCAAATTTGTTTTCTCATCTTCGTGTTATCCTTCTCTAAACTACTCGCATTTTTTTGTTCAATTCTGAAAGTCAATCTGGACGCCAGAGAGGGTGCTTGCGATTCGATAAGTTATTACGTCCAGATCCGCGAATAGTGAGTTCGCTTGGTATAAACTATAAATGAATAGCCTCACTTTCGCGTCAAACCGTTAGCCCATTACTCGTGGCCGAAGACCTCGCCGTACTGCCGTGGATATACATGGTAAAGATGGCCGAAGATGCATGCAAAATAAAGGATTTAAACATTTTGGTGTAAGTGTACTGACGATATATATTTTGCACGATGAGTTATGTGGATAAAATATATTTTATAAAAAATGCACGAACTTGCTCGACTGGTCTTTACTATAAAACTCTGCCTTGCAGAGTCAAGAGGTTTCGTAGGAGAACCTTGCCCACTCTGTGTATATTTCGGTGATGCAGCACGTTCGATGGTCGTTGAATAACTGATTTGATACCCGAAATTGTGCGCCTTTTATAGTAATATTGCCCCTATGCTGCCAATGCTAAAGGGCTCAACAGTAGAATTTGGGATGTGGACATTTACTAGTGAAGGTCACGACCGAAATGAGAAATGAGATCAGGATGTGTGTTTGAAAATTATTGGACACGAACTGGTGTAAAGGAACGGTGGGATGGACGAATATGCGTAAGGTATGAAGAGATATGCATTTAAGGCTTATTAGAGGAAAATGTAGGAAGTTATTGCCCTTTTAGTGTGAAATGTGAAAGATTTCTAATGGCAGTTCATATCGGAAGAAAAATGGGTAAAATAGGGCAGAGCGTTGAGGCGGAGGCAGAGTCGTAAGTCTCGGGCGGCACGGCCGGCGGAGATGAGTGAGATAGGCAAACATGAGAGAAGAGTTGGAAAACTACAGGCGTTGAAGCTGACCTGTTCTAGTTATTAACAGCGTAACTAAGTTTATGTTATTTCCCTAACAAAGTGCCACGGTTAGTGAACGTCAAATTTTATTTAAATTACGCAATTAATGCTTTAACCCATTAAACAAGGTTTACGTCCAGATTCAGCAAATTCTTGAGAGAAAATAATGAAGCTCATTCTACGAGGGTTACCTTGCCGACTGAGACTGCATTATTCGTGAGAGCTCCGAGGCCTGTGGGGGAAAAAAGACGATAATCCGGAGCCTTGAGAACGGCTCGAGGGAAAATCCGTGACGCTACGCTGGAGCCCCCGGTCGAGTCTGGTACTGCCGTTTCCACTGGCTGCCGACTTCGTCCTTGTCTCCGAGTTCCACCTCGGGGCTCTTTCGGTGAGTTGGAAAAATAAATTCAATTCTCCCTCGATTTCTCCTCGGTTGCCGAATGAACGCGGGGCGCCGATCACCGGGAGGCTTCCATCTCGTCTGAGATAGAGGGAAAAATCGCGAACCGATGAGAAAGCAAGGGATAAAGAAATACGAGAAACCTGGAGGATGGCGAAGGACTCCGTTATTAGGTTTACTCGTTTTCGAGATTCGCGTTTCAACCGTCCCGGCTCTTCTGCAACCCAATCGGCGAGGCCTCGAACCGAGGAGTAGAAAAGAACCAGAGGAGGAAGAAGAATACGAAGAAGCGGGAATGAAAAAAAAGACTGGAAAAAGAAAATCAAATTCCAAGGGAGAGAATGAAGAGGACGAGGAAAGTTCGAGGAGCTTCCGAGCCATTCACTACCCTTCGCACGTTATCATTCCGAGAGGATGAACTCTTTCTCACTACAATTCCGAACCGATAATCGTTCCTCAAGATTCGTTTATCTTACCGACTCTAACGTCTAGTCCGGTAAAAATTAATCAGACTCCCCGAAGTTCTTGAAACGGATTGACCCTTCATCTGCCTTCTCATGCCTGTTTGAATGAATTTTTTTTTCGAAACCGTTCGATATTTCTCCCCCTTGCTGGTGCAGATAGGTAAAAGGGATGAAAAAGCAGATGAAGGGTCAATCCGTTTTAAGATCTTCAGGGAGTCTGATCAATTTATTCATCAGACTATACATTAGAGTAGGGTAAGATAAACGAATCTTGAGAAACGATTATCGGCTCGGGATTATAGTCGTCCTCCCCAGATAGCCAACCGAAGCACAGGCATACAAGGGCAATTGCTTGTCGCGAAGCTTTGCTGTTTCCTTGTCATAAATATGCCTGCATCGCATGGAATCTACGGTGTCAACAAATTGTCCAACGAATTGTAAAACAAATTGCCCAAAAAATCACCCAAAAAATTGCCCAAAAAATTTTCTGACCGCACCATCCGGTTTCTAGATTTTCAAACAAAAGTACAAATTAAAATGGTTTATAATACGGAAAATAAAAGGACAAATTTGCATATTCAAGCATGAACAAACGCGTTTGTCAGTTACTTAACAAAATTATTTTTACGAAACTTCGTTATTCCGATTTTACGAATTTTTTTTTACTGTGTAATGGACTTAGATTACGGATTTTTTTAGTGGCTCCAATTAACTTTCCAATATTTGCGCTTAATTCCAAGATTATGTAAATAATTGAAGGTTCCTAGGCAGTTATGGAAAAAATTCAGGAAGCAATTTACGAGAACATACACCTGCATACACTTACGTCATCGGTTGTAGTGAGACGCAAAGCGCCAGCAAGATTTCTTGAAAACTTTCTGGCAATATGCTCCTAAGAATTTTCGGCATTGAATGCTGACAAAAACATAGGCAAATGCGGATGCGCCTTACTAAATTTTGCCACAATCCCGTGCTGATATACAGGGTGATTCAGGAAGTTTTTCACATACTTTGCTGGCAGGTAGTTGGTCGTGATGTCAGCAAAGTTACAAAGCCGTTTTTGAAAATTCGCAATAGTTAATTAATTATAAGAATCATAAATTTGCATGAACGGACCCATCAGAACGAAGTATTTTGCCGCATCGGGGCGCTCGTAATGTCCTTGCGGAGACCTGGCAACATCGGTCAAGACGCACCTACTCTCGTCTTCCTCGCTGTCTTCCTCGCTGTCTTCCTCGCTGTCTTCCTCGCTGTCTTCCTCGCTGTCTTCCTCGCTGTCTTCCTCGCTGTCTTCCTCGCTGTCTTCCTCGCTGTCTTCCTCGCTGTCTTCCTCGCTGTCTTCCTCGCTGTCTTCCTCGCTGTCTTCCTCGCTGTCTTCCTCGCTGTCTTCCTCGCTGTCTTCC
The DNA here is from genome assembly GCA_958510785.1 of Exephanes ischioxanthus. NCBI lineage: Eukaryota > Metazoa > Arthropoda > Insecta > Hymenoptera > Ichneumonidae > Exephanes > Exephanes ischioxanthus. The sequence continues at coordinate 5,132,587 of OY294021.1, forward strand.
TCGCTGTCTTCCTCGCTGTCTTCCTCGCTGTCTTCCTCGCTGTCTTCCTCGCTGTCTTCCTCGCTGTCTTCCTCGCTGTCTTCCTCGCTGTCTTCCTCGCTGTCTTCCTCGCTGTCTTCCTCGCTATTTTTCCTACTGTTTCTCCCGGTGTCTTGTCTAGTGTCGCAGAACCTGTCACACGACAGGAGGTGCGTCCCGTCCGATGTTGCCAGACCTCCGCACGGACATTTCGTGCACTCCGGCACGGAAAAATGCTTCGTTCTGATTGGTCCGTTCATTCAAATTTATAATGCTTATAACTAATTAACTATTGCGAATTTTCAAAAACGGCTATGTAACTTTGCTCACATCATGACCAACTACCTTGCAGCAAGTACGTGAAAAACTTTCTGAATCACCCTATATACTGCCCATTGCTGGCGGGTTGTTGGCAAAATACTATCTGGGTCGCGGAGGTTCACAAGGAGATAAAAAATGGTGCGATAATGCAGACGGCAAAGGCATTAACGAAACACGAAGTCAAAGCGAAAATGGTAAAACGCCGGAGCCTCTTCGGTTTCAAAGGCTGACATTCCCCGATAGCATTCCGAAACGGTGCGAACTACTGGGAAATTAAGTAATCACGCTCGGCGCGATTCCGTCGAGGACCGAGCCGAGCGAGATCTCGGAAGAGGCGATGCAAAATACACAGACACGAGAGACGAAGGTTGAAAGGAGGAAAAGCGCAGACAACATCGCGACGAGGTTTATTAATAAGTTTTTGGCTCGGCGAAAACGGCTCGGTTTTACCCCTCCGAGCTCTGACACTCGAGTGTACATGCCTCGACATAATTGAGATTCGAGGACGACGAGTGCGCTTCGGGGATTTCCTCGAAAGTCTCGCTTCGCCAAATTATCGCGACCTTTTGAGATTAAAACATTTTTCTCCTCGGCTCGCCCATTCGAGGAACGGATTCAAGCTGTCGTGAAATTGTGTTACACCCTTCACTCGGAGCATTTATAACCGAGTGTCAAACAAAAAATTGAGATGAAAGTCTTTTTTTTTTGATAATGAAGAATCCTCGCCCAAAGCGTCGTTCCTTTGCCGAATCTTTATGGAATAGGTAATCCCTCTATGTTCTTTATTTTCTTCGTATATCTTTTTATGTTTTTCGATAAATTCGAGGACGAAAGAGGATTAACGCCACGGCTAATGTTTCGATACAGAGGGCATCGAAACTTGTTTCTCTTCGGAAAGTTTTCTCTTGTGTCGACGCCATGTACGGAGGGTTGATACTGTTAGACGGTCGCCGTAACTACGGTGGGACGAGATACAGTTATATAGAAACGTCTCGAGGATAGATCTTGACCTCTCTCCGGGAAAATGGACCGAAGGTTGGCTACTCCTTTTCAGCCTCTTTTTCTTTCGTTCCGACAGCCCGTATGAGGATAAACGAGCCACCGAGGAGAACCCGCACGTGCTATACAGTGCTAGATCCACGCGGCACGGGTCGAGGCAGGCGCGTGAGAGAAAGTAGCTACTCTCGATTCCACGACGGCGGAAACTCGATTCGAACGAAGTAAGCCGTCCGGGGTCGAGCTAACAGATACGTCGTTAGGTTCTCATTGTCCGACGGAAATAGAAGCGGGATTATCGGTGAATTCTTCTATATGCACATTTATATTATGAAGGTTAAAAAGGGGTAAAAAAAATCAGTTGCAATAAAGATGAACATTTTTTACGGACGGATAAAGATTCGTTCTAATTTATGCTAGGATAAACGGTACCAATTGGTACCAATTTTACCGTGCGTTTTTGGCTTCAATAACCTCGTGTGCGTGCCAAGGGTTGAACTCTGCTAAAAAGTTGCCATAATGATGAATATTTTTACGGACGGATAGAGATTCGTTCTAATTTATGCTACGATAAACGGTACTACTTGGTACCAATTTTACCGTGCGATATTGGAGTCAATAACCGCGTGTGCGTACGAAGGGTTGAACTATTTTTATTGATTTTATTGTATTTTATTGTTTTTTCCTTTTTTTTTTGTATTTTGTTTTGTATTGTTTTTTGCTTTTGTATTTCGTATGGCTCGTTATTGTACCTGGCACGGTGTTCTTAGGGGGCTGCGGCCTCAGAGCACGAAATAAACGTTTCTATCTATCCATCTATCTATGAAAAAAGTTACCATAAAGATGAACATTTTTTATGAATGGATAAAGATTCGAATGGACAAATTTGTCTAATTTGTGCTAGCATAAACGATACCAATTGGTACCAATTTTACCGTGCGTTTTTGGGTTCAATAACCCCGTGTGCGTGTGAAGGGTTGAACTCCGAAAAAAATTGCCATAAAGATTAACATTTTTAGGGACGGATAAAGATTTGCTCTAATTTATGCTACGATAAGCGGTACTAATTGGTACAAATTTTACCGTCCGATTTTGGGTTCAATGAACCCGTGTGCGTGCCAAGGGTTCAACTCTCTATCTACAGTCTAATGAATGGGTAAAATTTAAAAAATCGCATATCTAGCCACCGGTAAACCTTCCAGCGATCATTACTTTCGCCTCGAGCACTCTCTCTCGTCCCCATTCGTCGCACGAATAAAGATTCTTCACGATATCTACCGGCGAACGACGGAGCAAAAGTTCCTGAAGGTCGCGGGAAAGAGTGTTCGAACCCCGAAGCCGGGCATTGCGCGTCTCCTCGGGCTCACTTCCCCAAGGGGCTGGTATGGCGGTGGGAAGATAACTTAAGCGACCGGGGAGACTCGGCTTCGTGACTCGAGTTAAGAAGCCTTGACGGAGTGTAATGTGCCTACCGAGTTCGGCTAGTCCATAGAATGCAAATTTTCGGCCTCTTAAATCTACAGACTTGAAATGCTCTTGGGAACTTGAAAAAAAAAAAAAAAAAAAAAAAACGTAAAAAGCCATCGACCCTCCTGGTCACTTCCGGCATCCTCAAGCCCTATTCACTCCCGAATCTATCCGAGGTAACGCGAAAACTATCCATCCAGCTTCCCGAAAAAAAAAAACTCTCAGACGTGATTTCCGCTATGCTATAAAATTCCCGGTATATTTTTCCCACGGGCCTCGTCGAGGCTTGTCAGCGATATGACTTGACGGGTAAAGCGTCATTGAACGATCGGTTTTCACGTTTTCATGTTTTCATAAACCCATTGTAACGTTTTTAAGTGAAGAAGAACCAATGGAATTGTCGGAATAAAAAGAATAAAAATTCCGAACAAATATAATTTTCAGCAACGTCTTTGTGTATTTTATCAAGTAACGAAACACTTAATCAATTCTCTATTTCGAATTCGCCCTTGCACGTGGAGAGGTGGAAGTTTCACTTCTGTGGCGTGTGCTTGCCAGACACCGTCTTTCCTTTTTCTTGAACATCCAATGACGAAAACGCATAGGCCCAGACTGGGCCTATACTATCTCATCAGTTATATAGCCTTAAATTCGTTATACAGTAGAACCTCGCTTATCCGACCTTCGATTAACCGAGCCTCCGCGTTAACCGAAGTGTAGGCTCGGATAATACCGATAAACCGGCAATGCCCGCGCGCGGAGTAGTCCGTAAAGTCAACTGTATTGCATACGCGCTCAAGGTAGTTCTGACGCTTGATATTTATTTCGCATAAGTTCGAGAAAAATAAGATAAAATTGCAAATACTTCGCGATCGTATAAAAATCTTAAAAAATGCATGCATAGTAAAGGCACTGAAAAGATTAATTTCGCATAATAATAATTCCAAAATGTTATTAAAAAATTTTACGAAAAAAGATTGGTTGACAAATCTCCCGGAAACCCATTTTTTTTTTATGAAAATGATTCGTTCATTTTTCTAAATGCGTATGAATTTTTTCAGATTTTTTAATTTGCTTTGAATTTTTTTTTTTATTTGGCAAAAAACACAAAATTCAAAGAAAATTTAAAAATCTGAAAAAATTCATACGTTTTCGGAAAAATGAACGAATCATTTTCGTAATTTAAAAAACTAGTTTGCTGGGTAATTTGATAGACAAATATTTTTTTGTTTAATTTGTTAACGATATTTTGGACTTATTATTATGCGAAATCAATATTTTCATTACCTTTAATATGTATGAATTTTTTCAGATTTTTATATCATCCAGATGTATTTGCAATTTTATCTCATTTTTCTCGATCTTATGCGAAATGAATATCAATCGACAGAAACTACCTTAAAATTGTACAAGTTTGCTTCATATTTCGAGCTGCAAATACAATAGTTCCGATTTTAGAGTCAATGGTTTGAAGGGATTTATGTTTATATGAAGTTATTGTTAATTAACGAAATTATAATGATATTTAAAAAAATAACAAAATTAACTAATAAAGTTATTGTTTATATGCAGTGGTGTTATTTATAAAAATATATAATAGCAGTACAAGTGTGAATTGCGTGTGTTATCCGCACAGAGAAAAAAAAATCAATTGAGTCAACAAAATGTGCGCTTACGGGTGGCGAAACAAATTTTTCTTTGATAGAAAAGAATACCTTGTTGATTAAACTAACAGGCCGTTGAATCGAATGTTTCTTTACTGACTACAACAATTATTTCGTTCGATCAACCAAAAATTTGTTTCGCCACCCGTAAGCACTTATTTTGTTGACTCAATTAATTTTTTTTTTTTCGCAGTGCGTGTTATCCGAGATTGCACTCATCCGACGTACACATTCCCGCATTAGCTCGGATAACCGGGGTTCTCCCGTAATAAAAATTCTAGCTATGTTGACCGCTACAGTAATTTTTATTCCCGAATTAGTAAAAAAAAAAAAAATATTTTTTTTGTTGATCGGTTGAAAATAGCTTTTTGATCGATGATTCATCAATGATAATGTGATCAACGGATTGGGTGCCATAAACTTGCCGCGGATCTCTATCGGGCACTAACCTTGCCGGAACACCGATGTGATTATACGGGGAACGCCATTGCTCGCGAGAGGATTAACGCTGGAGTGACACCGACCACGATGAAGTTGCAAGTGGAAGGTACACGATGCGACAGGAAGGAAATTGGCGCTCCGAGCGAGCGTGATAGTAATTCATTGGGGCATTAACCGGATAATACGTGCGGTCATCAAATGTTACAGTCGAGACGGAGAAAGGAAGGACCGGCACGAGCGGATAGCGGTTGAGTAACGTTCCACGCTCGAAATAGTCGAAGCGAAGCGCACATCCGCGTCCACAATGCCTCTCTCGGATTAGACGATTGTTCCGTGGCTGTGTCTCGGGATTTTCGGTGTCTTGACACGGATTTCTCTGTAGCCCCGACACGGAGTGATATATCGGACGGAACGGCATCATTGTTCAGCGTTGCTCGAGCGGGATAATTCGCAGCCGCAAGTCCATTCGTCGGCACGGGCTCCGCGATGTACATTAGAAGCCGCGGAGCTCGTCCGCGTCTTATGAAAATTGACGATGACGTTGATTCATCACCCATCCGGCTAAGTACAAAAGCTCCGGTTGCTTAATTAACGCCGCGAAGGGAGAGAGCGCGGCTCGTTCGATTTCCGTGAAACATGATTTAATTAAAAGCCCTTTGGAGACTCGCTCCGTGGTGCCGACCAGCTCACTGCCTGTGCGGCTGGTGAAGAAACGGAAGGGCGGATTTTGAATCATTTAAAATTTAATGGTATGCGGTATACGCCCGTCCGATTCTGAGCAGCCGACATCGGAGAAAATAACGGCGTTGTTCAATGTTGTTTGAGCGACATAATTCACGCCGTTAATCTATTCGTAGGTACGAACGAGCTCGAGAGATCTTCGCTGTTACATTAGGAATTAAGAAACGTTAAAGTTGAACCATTTTTTGTTTTATAAGTAATTAAAAAATTGGTTGGAAAAATCCCCACGACTGATATCTCGAAACGGTGTTCCGAGCATTTGAAAAAATCTTTAGGTCCGAATGTGGTATTATGTAGGAAGTCCATTTAATATTTTTTATTTATTTTAAATAAATAAATTATTATTGTTCAAGAGACATAATTCACGCCCTTAATGTACTCGTAGGTACGAACAAGCTCGAGAGATCTTCGATATAACATTAAAAATTAAGAGAAATTAAGAACGGACTATTTTGTGTTTTAAGTAAGTAATGAGAAAAAATTTGGTGGAAAACCCCCACGGCTGATTACTCGTAACGGTGTTGCGATTATTTGAAAAAATCTTCAAGCCCATGGGGGGTTTTGCCGACTGAACGAAAATGGCCGATCAGCGGGCCAGTGTTGGCGTAACGATATTAATACCCCGACCTTCGACCAAGGTTCGGCAAAGTATTGGTTTGCCAATCATTGGTTTGTCGATTTCAGGCCAATGTTCGGTCGAATGTCCATTCGGTAAACCGTTGGATTGTTGGTGCATGAACTTACGAACTATTGGTCGGCTGATTTTCGGCCAATGTTTGGTCAAGTAGTGGCTCGCCATTGGTTGGTTGGACAATTTGCGGCCAATGATCGGTCGAGTGTTGACTCGCTAGGAAGGGGATAGAAAATTTGGAAGTAACAGACAGAGTGAAGTCGGATCATCATCCTCTGGTGATCACGGTGAAAAAAGTTGGAAATTGAAATTTTCATATCGCTTTCTCATAATGTTCCTTCATTCGCGAAGCCTCTTCTATGAGGAAGCATCGTCTGTATTTTTGGCTTCCTCATAGAGGAAGCTTCGCGAATGAAGGAACATTATGAGAAAGCGATATGAAAATTTCAATTTCCAACTTTATGAGGAAGCGCTATGAAAATTTCAATTTTCAACTTTTTTCACCGTCAACGTCTTGTTAGACTTTTATGCAAAACGGCTGACCGATTCATATTCAGCGAGAAAAAAATACTCCATCGTCACGCTTCACTTTGTCGGATCTGCGCTTGACGTGAAAAAATACATGGAAGTGAGCGCTCGTGATTTTTTTTTTTGTGAATTTTTATTCAAGGAATCCAAGTGACACCTCTTTATATAGCTTTTTCAACTCCGTCATATCTATCGTCTTGTGTATGTCTTGCTGTAGATCACGATAGGCACCTGGGTTTTTCCGCGATGCCATCAAAAAGCAAAGAAATCGTTGTTTAAAAATACCTAAAATCATTCATTTTTGCAATTTTGGCTATAAAAATGCTTGGTAAACTTTTTGGTTAGTTGTCGCTCCGGGACTGTAATTTATGTATTTTTTCGCGCTGATCACGAATCTGACACTTATTTTATTCACAGATGAATATTTGATAAAAAAAAAATGCGTCTTAAAAAAAAAAAAAAATTGCATGAAATTCAAAAAATTCAAAATGACATAAAATTTAAACGGTTCGATCGATTTTCTTGAAATTTTAATGGGATCCTCGGGTGATCAGATTCTATCTGTGTACGCATTTTTAGCCCGACAGCTAAAAAATTGCGAGCGCTACAGTGCGTACAGACATTTTCGAAGAAATTAAAAATGGCGTACACAAAAAACAACTGACAATTTTTTGACAAAATTTTACAGAAACATTGACTATTAACCACACAAGCTATGTGCAAAATTTCAGCCGGATTCGTGGAGGCGTTCTCGAGTTATAGCGGTTTGAATTTTTCGCTTCCGATTCACACACACACACACACACACACATACATCCGGACATTTTTTCTAAATGTGATTTTTCGATGTTTTGGAACATTCTGAACACGTTTTCATTAAAGTCTCGAAATTTTTTTTTTTCACCATCACAAAGCTTCCTCTATGAGGAAGCAAAAGGAAGAGAGAGGAAGAAGGAGGAAAGAGGAAAGGATGGAAGAGCCAGAGGAGGCGAATGGTCAGAGAAAATGAAAGAAGAATATGCCAAGGGCATGCAAGAAATGAGAGTTGAGAGAAGGAGGAGGACAGGAAGCTGTAAACTATTCTCAACCTATATTAGTAACGCATACAGGGCCTACATTGAACACCAATCATCGGCCAAGCATCATGAATGACCTTCGGGCCAATATAAGCTGCCACCATCGGGCCGGGCTTGTCGTCCAAGGCTCGATAGATGATCGGGCCAGGCTCGCATGCCAATGGTGGCACCGGGGGCTTCGAGGTTGGCCGGACCATCGGCCTCATCCGTTCACCCTACATGGGAGCCCGGATGTGATATTATTAATTTATTTATTTCATTTGCGGGTCAGGCCCGTAATTAACAAAAAAAAAAAAAAAATACAGATGTAAAGAAGAAAGTATAGTTGCATTTTATACAGTGTATTCCAGATAAAAGCAATTTGGGAAATGAGTTGATATAATTAGTTATCGGTAGAGTAGAAGCCGAGTAGAAACTGAATTTGTATAATCCGAAATTGGTACCGCCAAACCAGTGGGACAGATTGACCCTGTTTGCGACGCTAATAAACCGATAATTGGTCGATCTCTCTGTAAGGCCAGAACAGATTATGTAGAAGTTCCATTAATTTTCCTTTTTTTAATTAATAAATATTTGGAAAATAATATGACCAAAAATAGAAATGTTGCTTCTTATAAATTGACTCGATACTGAACCATTGTCGAAGTACCCGTGCATCGGGCTGAAAACTCGCCCCGGGGATTTTAATGGCGAAACACGATCCATTTATTCGTGAATTGACGATCGAGTTTATTATCGAGTAGGTTGATGGAATAATTCAGGAGCAGGGTAATCGATCGAACTGCGTTGCCTACGATGGGGGGCTACAATTCGACCTCGGGGCATTCGAAACTACGTAGAGTTACCCGCGGGCCGTGGCCCGCACGGAGTCGGCACGGGGCTTACCTGTTAATGGGCGCAAGTTCTATTAGGCCAGGCATTACGAGCCAGCCCGCCGAACTACTGGCACTAACGCCGAGGTATTATCGACCTGTGTGCGCGCACATCCCGACGGCCAGAGCGGTTTACCCAAATTCCTCGAAATTGCAGGAGAGAAATGGAGATAGAGAGAGTGTGCAATTACCATGTATGCACGCTTCGAATATTTTTTTAATCCCCATTCGAAAATGCATCCAAATATATTATTTCGACTGGCAAAAAAAAAAAAAAAAAAAAAAAAAAAATGGTCTGGTAATAAAAAAAGCATTGGCTACGTTCGCTACATAGTTATTTGCGTACAGAGTAAAAAAGTTTGTACTTTTTACAACAAATTATTGTCCACAAACGTCCACAATCTTTTATTTGTTAATTTTCCAGTTTTACAAACAAAAGTACGAACAACAAAAATTGTTTATTGCACGAGAAATAAAAGGGCAGGTTTGCAATAGTCAAACCTGAACAAATGAGTTTGTCACTTATTTAAAAAAAATATTTTTACGAAACTTCGCATTCCGATTTTACGAAATTATTTTTTAATGTGTAGTATAAAAAAGTGTACACTTAACGAACATCGCTTCTCAACAAATTTTACTGTCTTTTTTTTTTTGTAAATGTTACAACCAGTTTTCTTCTTGATAATCCTGGAACTCAAGTACGGGATAGAAAACTACCCCAGAGGATATTTAAACTGTTCTCCTAAAGTAGAAATTGATATATCGACTCGGGATTTCAACGATAATTTAGTTCAACTATCTGACGATCTGTGCAGACCAGTAGTAGCATCAGTTTCTTGCTAGCTTTCGCACAGAACGATAACGCGACGAGCTTAGGGTGGAAATCCACGCCTCTCTGCAGTTCCCGTTAGTGTTTTATGTAAGGAAGTGAATTCTTCTTTTCATCAGAATTATCAAAGGTAACTTATTATTATGTTATTTTTGACGTATATAGTTGCCATTAAAAAAAAAAATACAAGTTTATGATTTTATATTTTTTAATAATAATTATCATTTTCTTTAATTACCTACGATGTTTCAACAATAATAAATGTTAAAACGCATACAAAACCAATTCGTTTTGCGTTTTCGTTGATTTTTTTTTTCTTCCATATTACTAGTTTTCGGTTTGTCCCCATTTTCGTATGTCGAAAGAAATATACTTTGAACGGAATAGTACAATGGGAATATTTTTTCGCCATTTTTTGTTAAATAGCGCTTTAAATTAAAAAATCGAATTCTTTTTTTAAATACTATTTATTTAGCACAAAATGCAATTTTTGCACGGGCAAAAATGCAAAATGTGATTTTCAACCCCGAAACTTTAGTAAAACCATATTTGCCGCTTGCCATTTTTCGTCCTCATTAAAAAACTAACCTATTCATGCGTGGAAAACTCCATTTACCGCTAATAGGACCCTTGCACGTAGAGCAAACGCCTGGGTGTATGTCTACCTCACTCATGAGTTCGCATGTAGAAAAAAATGATACATGCGTTCTATGTGTAACGTCACAATTCTTTTTTACGTAACCGAACCGTAGTTTTACTTTTGAAAAAATGTAAAATTAATGATAAAAGGATTATCAAAGTTTGCGTACAATTTTGAAATGCTCTTTGCCTCGCACACGGTGCAGGCATGCGATTTTGATGATAATCCAGCTCGAACGAGAGGCTGTTCGTTCCTCGCGTTAATTATTCGCGGCATGGGGTCCAGCTATACAAATTGCTCCAACGAAACGGTCGAGTGACACAGAGGATTGTTCAAACCGTTATTAAGTGGCCGCCCGCCGTGGCCCGAGTGAGTTCTCCACTAGTCTGCTGCAATCCCGTTTTCACGGGATTCCGAGGAATTTCGGGATACCTCGTGCCAGATTCCGCGCTCTAAAGGGAAACGGTGTAGACGTACTCAGTTTTCTGGTAAAACGATCTGCCGTCTCATTTCCAGAATCCCATCCCCCCCTCCCGCCTCTGCGGTACCATCTACCGTCGGAACACACACCGAGTACCGTTACACGCATTGCACAGCATGACATTCGAGTCTTTCCAGTAAGCCGAGCGGTGCGAATTGTTATCCTTACGAGTCTCATCCGAGGAGCACTCTTCGGGACCGCGTGTCCGCGTCCGCCCGCCCATAAACGCCCTACGGAGGATTCCCACCGAGGAGAAACGTTATTAAGGGATTTAATCAGGGAAGTTATCAGCGAAGACTTTAACCCACTCTCCAGCGGGTTGGCCCGGCAGGAGGCGAGAAGAGGACCCAGGCGGTCTCTCGCACGAGTCTCGCACGGTGGTAACAACCGTCCGAGATGGCTCTTCCCCGATGCCGGTACCGGGAGTTTCACCTAGCACCGAAGTCGCGTCGTGCCGGAAATAATGAACCGTTTCGGGCATTATGTTTTGGTCTGACGGAAATTCTCGCCGTTCCTCTTCCGCGGGATGAGAACGGGCTTGCTGGGAAATGCCGGGGGGTGAAGAAGCCGGAGCGCCGTGCTCGTCCCCACTTCGACACGGAGGGAACTATAATGGGGATACGAAATTCATCCGTGTGCCGGGGACAGTTCTGCTCCGCCTTATCTCTCGTTCGCTGGAACGCTTCCCACGTGCGGGATGCGCTTTGTCGCTCGTTTCCATTATCTTTCTGTGTCTCCCTTCGTCCCTATCTCTCACCGTGGTCTCTCCGGAATTCCATCCGCTACTCTATCTATCACAGGACTTCGCTCCTCGATAGCTCGGCACCGCTTCCTTCCGTCTTTCCCGTCCCCGTTTCCCGTTGTGTCGGACCATTAGTTGTTTAAAGCGGACGCGAATACTTGGGCATTATTTAACAATAGTTTGAATAATAATAAAGGCCTCGCCGGAAATCCTCGCCCTCCGATTGCGCTGAACGAGTTGTCTGAAGTGGACGCGAAATAGCTGGGGGGTTAAAACAACAATATGAACAATACAAAGGCCTCATCGGAAATCCCTCGGGGGAAGGATCGAAATAAATGTATTGTGCGCTTGTGCATGTTTTTGTATGGATGTGTATATATGTGTGTGTGTTTAAGTACCGATGCAGCCACCTATACATGTAGATATAGATTTGTCGGGTGGAAGTTTAAGTCGGTATTAACCCAATTTTCCGATGGCATCGCGGACTTTCGATGGAATATAATGAAACTCTCTCGGCCTTCGTCCGCCATCTTTGCCGTACAAGGAAGTAATTCTCGATTTGTTGTCTTGTCGCAGTTAAAGTGGTCACTGTGCCGTCGCCGTTTCTCTTTCTTTTCTCGGGTTTTAACCCCAATGGAAATTAAGTATAATCGAAAATATATTTGACGTGTATTATTTTTATATTTAATATATTTCGCCGAAAAATTGTATATTGTGGATATAAAAGATTGTATACTTGAAGAGTACACGCTGTAAAGTACTTGTTCTTATATATTTTCTTATAAATCATATATATATTTTCCATACGGTTTGTATAATTTCGATGACATGTCTATAATATTAAAACATGTATACAAAAATATATCTATTGTAAAGCGAAAAGTATAAATGACATATCGTCATCCAGAATTTATGCCTGCAAATTCAAAGTCTTATAAATCAGCACTAGAAACTGTTTATCAAACTCAACAACTTGTTGCCCTGAAAACAACACATTTTTTTGCCAATGTTGATTTTTTTTGCTCATATTCATGGGACTCAAAGCATTATGAAGATTGCATCAGGTTAAAATCAATTTGGCTGTCGGAATTTTATGATGTGTCAAATCGATGGAAAATGTTAGTTGAACTGTTTTTTTTTTATTCCTGTCAGTCACTAAGTGTCCTCGCGAGACAGCTAAGAAATTTCAGAATATGCTTTATTATAGAAGAAGCTTTGTGAAAAGGAAAAAAAAATCACATAACGAAGAAATGTGACCATTTTTATTTTCAGATTTTTGCTTCGAATAATAATCAGCGCTGAAAATTTTTTTTTGCGTACCATCGTGCTAAACATGTCTATGCATGAAAAATGATGGACTTACAACTCACAAAATAATGTGTTTGTGTCAACCACGCCTAATTTATAAGTTTCCAACATTTTATTCTCGAGTAGTGAATAGCCGAGTCGATTACAAGATATATAATAGCCGAGCAGACTACAAATCGAAAGTACCGTATTCGAATCTGCGCCAATGTCAAAAATTTGTTGTCGTTTTTCAGAACATAATTTGTATCAATTGATAGAGTAATTAAATTACATGCGAGAAGAACCAGCGATAAAGGTGATGCAAAATAATTTTTGCCCTATTTACAAAATAGCTAGACTGTATATTGCAAGCATATGTACATACTTATATATGTCACATATATTCATTTTATATATCAGCGACATGGAATGAATATATGTATTATATATTTTACATATATTAATGATATACAAAGGGTACATATCTATAATAAATCCAAAAATATACTTCATGTATAATTACCGAATATATAAGGGCACGAAAAATTTGATACTTAATTATATACATTTAATGTATTTTTAATATATCAGAAGTATATCAGATAGATTTTTAATACATGCCACTATATATCCATCAGTATACTTTTTTCATATACTCTATTTTCATGGGGGAATTGCCGTGCTTATTTTCATGCTGTTCTTAAACGCAATGAAAAAGTGTCGATGGAAATGGCGATTAAAATATCGGACGGTCCCTGATCACTTTATGACGCGTACACATAAGAGAGATTGCTGCACTTTTTGTATAAAAAAAAAAGTTTGCTGGTCACCGGTGAGGAGCACTCAAGCCGAGTGGCGAAGAGGGCGTTGCGGAAAGATAGGTGAGAGAAGTGGCATCCGTGGCAACAAAACGTCGAGGCGCGACGGCGACGAGGGGACGGTGAAGAGGAAGGAACGCAATCAACTTCTGCCTTGAGGAATCATACTTGGCGGTTTGAGCGGAGGAACCTGCCAGTGAGGAACGCCGACGGTGTGGCCACTTGGGAAATCATCACCTTACATCAGCTCGGAGGCGCGAAACATCTGCTCTCGCCCAACGGCATAAACTTTGTTGTGTATAACATGTTTTCTCTTCATCGTTGTCTCGCGAGCGCGCGTCTCGTCGAATCACTTTTCCGAGAGTGCGAGAAAAACGGGAGATTGAGGGAAGCGAGCGACTATTTATCCCGGGTCGAAGAAAGAATCGACATGGGAGGGAAAAGTTCGCGAGCGCGCCGCCCACTATGGATGGCTGGCGAACGACGCCGACAAATTTGACTGTCTCCCGGATATCTTGACTGACGCAAAGCTCGCGCTGCGACATTTTTCATTTTCGCGTTTCTCGCGCGAATCTAACGGGACGCTCGGACGTGGGAGAAAAATATGCTCGCGAAGGAAATCCATTCTGTTGGATATACCGAAATCTCCAACGTTGCATTCGAATGGCCGTGTGGGGGATGGAAACGTTGAATAGTCATGTCAAAATAAGACGTTGAAGAGGGCTTGTTGAAACGGCGGAGGAGAGGACCCGAGTCGGAGACATTTCTCGTGTACAGAAACGCGTCCCATCCGCCATTTCCACCCGGGCTATCGGACACCCGGTCGGCTATATCCGTCTGCCAATATCGTCTACAATACAAAGTTCCCCGACAACTCTGAGACCGACCTCTGGCGTTCCATTTCACGGTTCGGACCCGAACGGCTCGTCTCCGTCGTTCTCATGCTCGTTGCCCGACCGTTTCGTTACGTCTCCAGCTCTTATCCTCCACGTTGCCCGGACTTTTTCTTTGCCGGTTTTCGATAGCCGAACTTTCTTCCTGAAAGACCGGTTGCACAGTTCCGCCCGACGTTTCGTTTCGACTTTTGCATAATCAGAGAGACTGTATGGACAATCAATCGGAACAGAAGTTATTCGTTCGCTTTCTCTTTTTTTTTTCTTCTTATACCGAAGGAAATCGGAAGAGCGGGGCAAAACGGACCAGCTTTACCGATTTTTTTTTTTTTTTTTTTTTCAGCGGAGAATGAAAATGAAGAATTATTATAAAAATGGGCTCTGAACCATTCGTAAGCGTTTGCCCGCCTGTGCATTGTGTACGGTACGCCAGGTTCCGATATACTCTACAACGAGTGCCGACTGATTAGTTTACTATTGGATGCCAGCATCAATTCACGTTTCTGATCTCATTTGCACCGTTCGTGCCCGCGCCTCCAGTTCAGCCTCATTCGATTACAGACGGGGCGCGGTAACGGCACGGTAACGAAGCTAAACTGTAAATAATCGATCAGGAATGAAAACTCGCGCGCCTCTGCGGTAGCACGAAGTCTCGTTCTACCCTCTATTTTCGCCCGTCTGTTCATATATATATATATACAAGTAGGTATACATACCCGCTGTACAGCAGCGGCTATCGCCGATTTTAGGAAGGAGAGACGCCGAGGGAATTATCAAATTAATCTTCACCAATGTAGATGGAACTGAGAGAAACGCTGTTAGAATCTCCAGCGCTTAGCAAAAAAAAATTACTGGAAATTATGATCATCATAAATAAAAATTTGGAGGTATAAATTTACCACTTCGGCTTACTGGTTTGCAGAAGATAATCAACACATTTCCAATGATACGCAGTTACAAATACATGAAGCATCAATATAATGAATATTGTTGCTATGAGAAGCGGGATAAAATGGGGCAAAATGGAATATTTTATTATCAATTTGTAACCCGGCACGGAGAAGAAGTCTCATCTCAACCGAAAGTCCGATTTGCCCCGCTCTGCCCTACAACCGAAAATGTCGACCTTTATTGATTCAACTTTGAAGGTATAAATGTACCACCTTATCGGCATACTGGTTTGCAGAAGATAACATATTTCCAACTAGACGCGGTTAAAAATACATGAAGCATCGATATAATGGATAGGGTTGGTAAGAGAAGCGGGATAAAATGGGGCAAAACAAAATATTTTATTTTCAATTTGTAACCCGGCACAGAGAAGAAGTGTCATCTCAACCGGAAGTCCGATTCGCCCCGCTCTGCTCTACAATAGAAAAATTACGACCACTAATAATTTAACTTTGGAGCTTTAAATTTACCACCTTATCGGCTCACTGGTTTGCAGAAGATAATCAACACATTTCCCACTAAACGCGGTTACAAATGAATGAAGTATCAATATAATCAATATTGTTACTAAGAGAAGCGGGTTAAAATGGGGCAAAACAAAATATTTTATTTTCAATTTGTAAGCCGGCACAGAGAAGAAGTGTCATCTCAACTGGAAGTCCGATTCGCCCCGCTCTGCCCTACAATAGAAAAATTACGACCACTAATAATTTAACTTTGGAGGTTTAAATTTACCACCTTATCGGCTCACTGGTTTGCAGAAGATAATCAACACATTTCCCACTAAACGCGGTTACAAATGAATGAAGTATCAATATAATCAATATTGTTACTAAGAGAAGCGGGGTAAAATGGGGCAAAACGGACAATTTTGTTTTCAATTTGGAACCCGGCACAGAGACGAAGTGTCATCTCAACCGGAAGTCCGATTCGCCCCGCTCTGCTCTACAATAGAAAAATTACGACCACTAAAAATTTAACTTTGGAGGTTTAAATTTACCACCTTATCGGCTCACTGGTTTGCAGAAGATAATCAACACATTTCCCACTAAACGCGGTTACAAATGAATGAAGTATCAATATAATCAACATTGTTACTAAGAGAAGCGGGGTAAAATGGGGCAAAACGGACAATTTTGTTTTCAATTTGGAACCCGGCACAGAGAATAAGTCTCATCTCAACCGGAAGTTCGGTTTGTCCCGCTCTGCCCTGCAACTAAAAATGACGACCTTTATTGATTTAACTTTGGAAGTATATTAATTGAATTTTCGAGTTATAAATTTGCCACTTTATCGGCGTATTGATTTGCGAATGATATTCGGCACATTTCCAATGAGACGCGGTTACAGATACATAAAGCATGAATAGTCTTGCTAATAGAAGTGGGGTAAAATGGGGCAAAACTGACTGTTTTTTTTTTTCAATTTTTAATCTGACAGAGAGGAAGTTTCCTCTCAACCGGAAGTTCGTTTAGCCCCGCCCCGTCCCACAGCCATGGGAAATATACCGATGTACTCGCTCACTCGCTCATTAGCTTCCCGTCCTCGCTCGGCCATTGGAGTCCTCGCAGTTGCTGCTGCGGGCGTTTTCTGCAAGGGGTCAGCCGGAACACGACTGCACTCCTGCAACGACGATGAAAAATTGGGCTGATTACTCTTCGCCGAGTGTTCGCCTACTTCGTATAGCTTTTATTGTCGTTCCCACGGGGTGGTGACCGAGTCTCGAGCGCCGAAATCGGCGCGGACAACTCGCCCCTGCCTGCGCTGTAAAACGCGGACCTACGTCAACAGCAGCAACGGCAGCATCAGAGAGGGAGGAGAGGGCTGTTATAGCGCACGGGTGAAACGTGGCAAAAGGGGCGGTATACATGCGAATGATAAATCGGAAAACGAGTGAAGCCTCCGGGGCTTCCACGACGAATAATGCCAGGTCCAGCTGAACCGGCGGGGATTTACACGTGTACGTGTACTTTTAACGTACATTGCCCGGCATACACACAGCCAGAGCAGTGTCTGCAAACACGATGGAGCGAGCCAGCGAGCTCGGCGTTTAGTACATCGTACACGGTGCCGCTGTACCGATACAGCGACCAGTCCGGGACTTAGAGTGGGCTCTCCGCTGGGTTAACGAACGTTACTTGTTCCCCCCCCCCCCCCCCCCCCGTTTCTATTTACTCGGACGCACCGTGATTCCGTGGAGAGAACTCGAATAAACGTATATCTCTGAAGCTCACCGGTAGGATTTTGTATTCATGCCGGCCGGGGGAAGTTTTGTGGATGCGAGCCTCGCGGGCAGACGCGTCTGATTAGTCGTTGGGCTCGACTACTTGGACGGACGTTTAACGTCATCCTTTCATCGCTGGCTTGCAATGCGTGGGGAAAAAGTGGCGAATATGAACTCATGAATGTGACATCGATTTGGATCATTAAGCACGGTGGGCCATATTCACCCCCTTTTAACCTGCTGTTTGCGAGGGACGAGTGGCTCGGTTAGCCTGGCTTATTTTTTTTTATTTTTAAACAACGCTCGATGGAGCGGAACGACGGATGTGATAAAGTTGACTTCATGTAAAAAAAAAAAGCCTTTCAAGTGTACGCTTATCCACCCTACCGGCTTTGGACCAACGATATTGGAAACAAAAAATTCAATTAGATTTCGAAATGAAAGGGGTCTGATCAGTCGCCGGGTTGCACCACTGGAACAAAGCCCCGAAGCTTCGCAATCATCGCCCATGGTCGACGCGTCTGAATTTCATCGATACACGTTTTACGCTTTTTTTAGTGTTTCTTTTTCGCTTTTTTTTTTTTTTTTTTTTTTTTTTTTTTGCAAATTGCTTTTACACATAAGCCGTCGCATGCGAGAGCGACGCAACGAGTCGACCCCCTCGCGAAGAGGTAATTCGCTACCTTTTTACAAGTTTTATTACACGAGTACACTTTTTAAATTAAATGTCAATGCAGCAGAGTGCTTTGCTGCCTGATAATTTTCTTTTTAGTTTACTTGCTTTTTCTCCCAGTTTCGCGTTAATTGAAACGGTGAATCGAAGGGAGGAGGTAATTTATTTGCCTTTCATCGACGACGTTCAATCTACGTAGTTGCCGGGGCGTTCATCGCGGTAGTTATCGTGCCTGCCACCCGCCGGGCGATGAGGGCTATTGGCATTCGTGCGAATTCGACGAAACACTTCACCGTCGCGTCGCTGCAGAGTCGGATTTACAAATGAACGTCAGACTCGAAACTGCACGCGGGAGGACGGCGAGGGAAGCGCCAACCGAACTAGCTGAGTTCGAATAAGGTCCGATGCACGGCGTCGTTACGGAACGAACAACTTCGGACTATGAGCGTAGGTGTTGGCTACGTACTACGCCTGCAAGTCCGGGTAATGGATTCGTTGCACCGGTAATACGATGGGGAAACAGTTTCCGTGCGCGGCGCGAGGCAGAACGGGCGACTACCTTTCGCGAACATGGACATTGATTATCCTCGAATCTTTATCGGAGCGTGAAGCTCGTCTTTGAATGAAAATCGCTTAACCAACGAATAAACTTGCGGAAGGAATTAAAAAAAAAAAAAAAAAAAAATGTTTTTGCACGTCAAAGAGATACCTTTTCGCCTTGATGAACAACTTATTTGCCAAGCTCTCGACTACGGCTCGCCAGGACCTCGAACTGATACCGTTCAGTGTCTCTCTCCCACTGACGGCAGCTTCGCGATAGTCGAGAAATAAATTCAATCGTGGATTCGGCGCGCAGTGGAAAGAGCAGCGCAAAACGGACGACTTTTTTCTTACCTATTTTTATTTCTGTTGCAAGACATAAAAAATTAAATGTTTAATCTGAAATGAAGTATACGCGTTTGTGTTGCCGGGTCTACTGCTCTATACGTTAAACACATTACTGTACTTGCTTTAATCCGGCTGACCAATCTCGTTATTCCGAACTCACCTGAAACATAGAAACACAAAAATTTCGTTAGTTCACGGCTCGTCTAGAGTGAATTTTTTCTTACAATAAATTTTTTTTTTTTTACATCAATCATAAACATAAAATAAAATTTAACACTCTGGTTACGATCGACAAAGATAAACATAAATAATTTGTGAAACTGTGCTATACAAGATTGTAAAATTGACGAGATTCCCGAAATAGCATTTAAGGTTTATTCGTGACTGCGTCAAAGGAATTTCTCAAATAGCGCTCTGTAAGAGTGCCGGCTGATACGAGAAATCGAGGAAATCCGTGGGCGATAAGAGGCGAAACTGAGACGAGTGGAAGCGAATGCCTTCGTTGAGTTGCGCCAACGGTGACCCATCGACGGCGGGTCTCGTCTCTTTTCTCGATCGTCATTCTCGTAATTCCCTCGTTCGCGAAGATTTCACCTACACTATCGTCGTTTTATTTTTATCGTCGTCTTACATCTCTCTTACGCTCGGAATTCTCGTGAGCTGACTGCAGAAGCTCCGCACGCATTGCGATCTCTCGAGGGAGGGGGGGGGGGGGGGGGGGGGGGATCGCTAGCAGCAGATAAAAAAAGGTAACGGGCAAAGAGAGTCACGAGCGTGTAAACACCCACCGGCGACAAAACGACGTCGCCATGAAATCACTCCTTAGTCAGTGTGGAATTCGAGGAGCGGGAGAGACTCAGCGATGACGAGTCATCCGCGCTCCCATAAATAGCCAATGGGTGAGACACGAAGTCACTGTAGCGGAGGCGAGGTGAGAGACGAAGTCACTGTAACGATCGCAAAAGCGATCGATTGCTTGGTCTATTAGCAGCGTGTTATTGGTCGATTAAGTCATCGGCGATTGACGGACTTCGAGGAAATAGCGTATCTACGTCGTAGCTGCACCGTCGATAAATCGATAACGTTTTGTACCAATATCGGCAGCGACTTAAGAGGTCATTTTTTTTTTTTTCCTTATAGTTTATGGTGTCAAGAATATTCTGTTAAATGTTTATGTCGCCACAGTAATTTTTTTTTTTTTCTTATAGTTTATAGTGTCAAGAATATTCTGTTAAATGTTTATGTCGTAATGCAGCGAATTACGAAAGTTAGAGACCATTATGTGGAAAGTGGCGGAGCGCTTGAGAAGCGGCGCAGCCGAATTTTGAAAGCGTTTCTCTCATAAAGTAATTTTCAAGATCGGTATCCGTGATACCTCAAAAATAGCTTGATGGATTTTTATGAAAATTCGTACCGATATACTTAGACAGATTCTTTAGTCTTTGACGGTCCCATATTAAAAAAAAAAAAAAAATTAATAATATAAAAAAATAACAAGGATCAGTTTGTATATCATTTTTTAAGAAATAATTTTAAAATTTGTTTGTGATAAAATGACAAGTTGATCTCGGGGACACCGCAAAGGAACTTCTAAAAAAAATGCCGACCGATACACAAAATATATAATAACAATAACATTGAATTGAAAAATGCCTAAATGTTGTTTAAGATATTCTCCTTCCAGCCTAAAAAAATTAAATTGTTAAAGCGTATATTTCGTGAGAAAAAAATCACGAAATGTGCATGCGTTTTTACCTATTTACTGTGGCTTGAGCCCTTAAGGTGAAGATAAAGTCGCGTAAGGGAGCCAGGAGTACGAGAGAGATAGCGCCACTGGTCTTACGGTAGAGCGAGAGAGATCGACAGAGAATGGGTTTTACTTCACCTTAAGCGCGCGATACAACGTTTTGCAGATAGCAAAATCCAAGAGCAACTGCATTAAAAAAATGGAGTTGAACGCCCGATGAGCCAAGCCTGAAGAGTGGCTTGGCGCAGCCGCCACGGTGGAAGGACGGCCGAGTGCTAAGGACTAAGAAGAGTAAGGATGAGGAGGAAGAAATAAACGGACATTCGGTCAATGGAGCGAAGTCCGCAACGATCTTCACTCATCAACTTTCCTTTTCTTATCAGCTTTCCTCGTCATCATTCCCGATCGTCGTCATCTTCTGGTTCCTCCTATACTTCATATCCAGCTTGCGTCTATCCATTTCCATTCCATTTTCCATATCCATTTTGCGCTCTACGGTACTTCACTGCTCCGTCTCCGTTGTTACTCCGTGCCGTCTGTTCATAAATGCCTGGGTTTCCTTGCATTTTGCCGGATGTCTCGTCGGATGTTTTGCCGAATGTCTTCCCGAATGTCTTCGTTGGTATCTTCGAGGCAGTTAAGACCATGGCGCAAGATAGAGAATTCAGAAAAACCAGACATTCGTGAACAGCAGTAGATAGATAGATATGTTCATTTTGCAAAAGACAGTGTCTGTATAAAAAGAGAGTCTTCTTGTAAGCTTTATCTTGATAGGCGCTGACATTTGTAGTGTAGTAGTTGGATTTAGTATTACAAGTAATAATTATTTTATTCACTTAAGATTATTTTAGGTATATTGGGCTGAGAATTTATTCAATCATTGAAAACGACCCAAGCTTAAGGGCGTTGATCACGTATAAAATAAACATCGTTTAACTTGGTGGCATTTTGTATACTTAGCAGGGTTTGCAAGTTTTCGTTATTGTCCACTACTTCTGGCCGCAAGTATTTATTTATACAGTGTTCCTAATGGGGGAATATAGTGTGCATTTCAGCAAAACATGTGCTAGGCTTTCGTCCTCTTCGGTGTTACATATGCTGCATATTTCGGTAGTATCTATTATGTGTGTGTTTCATTTGTCGGAGATCTTCAACCTTGATTTATTGCTTAGTCTTAGTTCTCCGATAATTCTTGCTTTCGCCATAGGTATTCGCCAAGTTAGGTATTCCTCGTGGCCATACAGACTACTTGCGTTTCGGTACACTGGATTATATGTGAGTTGAGTATTTTGTCAATGTTTCTACCAATGCAGTTGTTGGCATATTTCTGAATTAAATGTTTCTTTTCTTTTGCTACATTGTCATGCGCACTATACGCGCGCAAGCGTCCAACATACGCTCGCAATGGAGTTTGACGAACGAGTGAATGGCAGATGCTCCGGGCAATAGAATGCCTTAGGGTAAAAAAATACCCATTGGAAAGCTTGGGTCCGAATTATATAATAAAAGTGTCCTTGAAAATTCGATCCGATGCTTCGTTGCCGAGATCGAGCCGTCCGAAAATCATCGCGTAAACTCACGCACAATCGAT